>JAQFYC010006311.1:0-12428 GCA_034694165.1 Tomocerus mixtus | reverse complement strand
CTGGTTTTGATCTTTCCGTTTCAAATAAATAATTTTCTCATTAGACCACAATCAAATCAAATCCCAGATGCAGAGTATATTTGTATAATATAAACAAAACTCATATTTTCAATTCTATTTCGAAGGATGTGTACACAGGTTATACATAGTTTACGGTTACAACCACGTTTACATTACATTCAAAGGCAATAAAACTTAATTTAATCCAATTGTGCCACAGCGAGCTTCATTCCACTAAAGACTACTATTGACTATATAGTTGCTTAGGTCGATGTTCTTGACTTAAACTCAAGAATGGCTATAAATTGTTTATTCAGTAAACGGTTAGTTATATATTTAGTATAATGGTTACATTTACCTAAAGTAAGCCACTGAATCCGAGTCATAAGATCCAACTAAAAGATCAGGGTATTGATTCCCATCCAAATCTCGGCCTCCTGATAACGAAAATCCGAATGTGGATACACTTGTAGTTAAAGACTCCCCATAAATTACCTGGTAAACGAAAACAATTCTAATTAACTTTAATATTTAAGTACCTAGTCAAACAATTATGCACCATATCGATTAATGTATGTATTTAAGTGCCTAATTCTCATCTTGAGACAGAACGAGGAAGTAAAGGTTACTCCTTTTGCATTTTATTCTAACAGGCAAGAACATATACGTATTCCCTTTGAAAAATAAAATTTAAAGGTATTCTGTCGTTCATACACTGCACTGTAGATTCCTTAATAAGGGTAATACAGTGCTTTTTAAGAATTTAATAAGTCTCGACACTTTGTTAAATGAGCAAGAAGATAATACTGATACCATTCATATAAAATAGTATATACTTACCTAAGTTACTTTATTATGTGTCATACATATTTAAGCTACTTTACTCCACTATTGAATTAAGTACTCGGATAACTTAATAAAGTAAGTCAGGCTCTAGTAGATCCTTGAGAAAGATTAATGACGTAATTGGCTTAGGAGCAAGAACTTATAAAGATAATATAATAATAATATTATAGCCATAGACCAAGCTAAAAAATAAAAATAGGCTTTTTCGAATGTAGTATATAGTCTACATTCTATTAATGGATAAGGAAGGGAAAAGGGACAGTAGAGACGTAAACGGAAGCGAACTAGGGAAAGCGTGCGGTGAAAGTGGATCACAGAGACAACACAACATGGAAAGGCTTAAGATCTCATACAGGCATTTATATTTCAGTCCACGTATTAACTAACGTTATACTAGTAGGCATTTTGTTTCCTTCCTTCCGTACAGGATTCACAAGCTAAACATTACGCTAAACTAAACTAAACCAAACGAAGAAAAATATATAAGTGAAGAGAGTGCCAGGAATTAAATGATGTTTGTTGCCTTGTCTATGTTTACTGTTTGCTATATAGTACATAGTACAGTGAAAGCAAAGAAAGTAAACCAAGAGATCAAGTTGAGAAAGGAAGGCGGACGTCCTCTTGCTCTCCTTTATGCTTAAGTTTAGCCCAATTGGCTGTAGTACATATAACTGTATCTACATAAGTATATTATGTAGTATTGTTGTTGTCTCTGCCATTCTGTCCTTTATCTACGTAGCTCTATGTGGGAAGACAAACGAAGAGATTCTAACCACGTTTGCTAATCCTCTTTCACCCTGCAGATTATACCTAAAGACTAAAGACTGATTATCTTTGCCAAGCCAATATTACTAGATAAAATCCAATTAGTGGCACCTGAGTGAACTCTTTGCGGACACCTGTTGCAGAGCCCTGGAAGATGTACACTGCACCGCGTCCATAGATCCCGTCATAAGGTGCTCCAACAGCAAAATCTACAAATCATCACAAACTTTAGTAATATATCTATCATTATGGCTAATAGAAAGTAAATATAGATAACTCCCCATTCAGCCAAATCGACTCACAAAGGCTGACAAACAATCAATAATGACCCCTTTAGCTTTGTAATAAATTACTCGTGCAGATATTTGTTACACCTGCATGCTATCTTTATCGGTGTTCATGCTCGTGGGAACTATCAGCTATATTGTACTTGCTATAAGCAGTAAATCATTAAAGAAGATACATAACAGATTTATATGAAAATGCTCTCTCGGATGGCGGCTTGAAATGAGAAAAATGAGAGTTAAAAGAGCAATCAAACTAGCATTGAGTAGTAAAAATGTTTTTTACACCTAAAGTATTTATTGAGCTCAATATATATGGTATCTTGAGCATTTTTGTAATTACTTTACATGGATTACAAAAAAATTGAGCGTCTTATCCTAGTCCGTATACGTAGTCAATATGCAGTACTCGTAGATGAAGGGAAGGAATATTTTTGGTATAGCTAAGGATAGGCAGTACCGTAGCAAATATATATGTGTTTTCCTACTCCATCAGTTCATGGAGAACTCAATCAAAATTCCATCAATCTGAATGAATGAGCCACCTAAATTAAGCTTAGCTATCAGGGGAGGAGGCATGATTTTGTTTTTTGTGAATTTCGAACTATAAGATGTTGAAAAGTGCGTTTTAAAAGAAAAAATCAGAAATAAATTGCGGGAAAACTGAAATTTTTTCTGACTTAATTAAAAGTTAATTCAAAAATCGGGGAATCATGTGTCCGAGCAGGACCTTGAAGGCATCTCCAGAAAAAAATTCGACTTTTTTTCGGTGACCTACTAATGAGTTAGGCATGAAATTCTGAAATGGCATTAAATTTTGTGTAGGAGCTCACATGGGCGCGCTAGGTAGCTCATCACGAATTTGCTTGGGGTACTGCCCGCCCTTAACATAAAAATAATTTTTACGTTCCCTACAATGAAAATATACATTATATATATTATTTACATAATATAATACGAAAATTGAAAAAGAAAGGAATGAATGAGCTGCATACGCAATACTACTATTACGCATACAACAATAATAAATGGATATGCAATATCAGCGTGGTAAGTGGTATAACATTTCTTTTACTTCGAAAGCCATTACCAAGTTACTATTTAGTTAGTTACCAACTTTACGTGTACAGAGTCGGAAAGAACCTGAAATCTACACATAAAATAATGCAATTTTTGGAAGCCCTACTAATAATGATTAGATAGAAAGCGATATTACCCGTGAATCCATCTTTATTTAAATCCCCAACTGAAGCCAGAGACATGCCAAATCGTCCTTTGTGAGCAGTTCCATCAATCGAATCCCATTTCCTGAATTTGTGCTGAAGAAAAGAAAAATCAAAATGATTATGTATATTATATTAAATGAGATATTCATTCAATCTCTAAGCAATCTTGGAACTAAAGACTAAAGTTGTAGTTTGGTATTAAATGCAGTAATACAGTTTATCATATGAGCAAAATATGTGCTGTAGCACATGTAACACAGTTCTTAACTAAGTCTTTTACTATGCACTAATAAAGTAGACAGAATTTTCTATATCAAAAATATGACAAAAGATGAAAGCAAATATGAAAGTTCATTTCATTTAGTTTACATTGCCCTCCTAAGGTGTTTTTCTCCGCTAGACGAAACACACTAATAAGTGCTGCTCACTAAAGTACTTAAATAGGAACGAGAAATGACTTAAGCCTACCAGGTATTTGACAAAGTTTCAATTTCAGCATTAACGATACCGCGAAACAGAAATACGACGCGAAAAATTACAGAAAGCAAGTTGAATGCATTAATGCAAAGGATCTAAAGTTTACAGTATCCCCTAGAAGCCTCTATTTATGCTGCAAAGATCTCAATTAATTGAACTTAATACATGGAATTCTTGAGATGCCTACCATATCTAAAATATGCATGCCGTATTTCATAAAATAAGATGGGTGTTCTCAATTCGAAATGATATCTTCTAATTTCATCTTCTCTCGCCCTCCCATCCAGGGCGTAGGAGAATTTCTACTTTCTATCCCCTGATTAATGTACTTAATTATTATTATAATAACTTAACATTGGTCAACAGAAAGTGTACTCTTTGTATTCCATTATATTCCCTCATTTTGGAGATTACGGTAAGTATTCACTCTCACAGTTACATTTGAGCGTAATAAGGTTTGAGTTTGTAAAATTACAAATTATGTGGCTCCTTTTGTGGGCGAACAAAAGATAAGCTAGAACAGGAAAGAAGTACTATGTAAACAACTTTCAAGTTGGTTCCTACTTTTCTCCTTTAAAATCACTTTCTTCAGAGTGCGGGGCCCCGAAACTTAAGCAAACAACTGAAATACTTTTCTTGGTACAGAAACTAAAATGAGCTACGAATAGACTTTAACTTCTGCTTTACAACACTCTAAATACTACTACACAACTTTAAGTAGCAGTAGAAGTGGCCTACTATGATGAAATACTAAACGAGATACTTTCTATCAAAAGTTAATTCGACCGAAAATAACTGCTGTGAAGGAGAAGAGCGAACTTGTTAAAAAATACCAAACGTACTATATTATGCATATGTATAGAAATCAGGATTACAAAATGATGCTGCTAACGAACTAAGTAAGGATGTATAGGTACAGCAAAAGTGCAACCGAAAATGGAAACATGAATGAGATCTCATGAATTCGTCGAGAAAGGGAGAAAGCAAACTGGAACTGTGTGCTCTTTCGATTACTTTCGAAATGATATACATAAGTAGAACAAAGTAGTAGAACATATAGTAGGATAACTTTTTAAAGGATTTTATCTACGAGTATCATTATCAACGTAAGTAGGCAAGTGGGTGTACATACATATTCGTTTCGAAATTATACTTAAGCCTTGCCTTATTGTTTGTAGACTTTTAATGCATCGATATAGAGAACATGATTGCTCATAACAATTTACCTGCCTATAATATTCCTCTCAACATTTGCTAATTAGCAATTGTATTACTTTTTCTAGGCTGCAGAAACTTATTATACATGTTAGGTTGTTGTAAAAATATTTTTTGCAGTCTGTGAGTTACCTGAAAAACTAATAAACACTTACTGTTACTTTTTTCTGAATACATATCGCTAATACATTGTATGTGAACTTGGCTTAACGAATCCCAATAACACTGATTACAAATAGACAATATTGGATTCTTCCAGAATTCGACTCAGGAATTTTCCCTATAAACTATATAGGATAACCCGTAGGTTGGATAATAATTGTGAATCACACTGTAAAGTTTGTCTACCGTAGTTTCGGCGAGTATAGAATTACTTCGAATGTAAATACATGCTTATTAATGTTATACCAGTGTGTATTAAGCTAATTCTCTAGGGAATTTGAGCCAGTTTGATGTAATGTGAAATTTGCTGAAAAAGTCCGTGAGTGAGAGTATGAGTATTATTCTCCATTCTCCAGATATATGAAATATATTCCACTCGACCGCAGTTTGAGCTTTGGAGCATGAAAAAACTCGAGAGAAAAAAGTTAGTCGTTAAGTATAACTTTGTTTTGACACTTCTTCTTCGATTTTCTACACTAAATTTGGAGATAGCGGATTCGTAATTCGCTAAATTGATAGACGTGCTCCCTTTCACTAAAAGTCTTATTGCCATTTCCATTACAGCTGAACCGATCCTCTTAAGTGAAAGCAACTGACTAAAGTGCCTCTTACTCTCTCTAATTTCCGGTCTGAAGGAGATGATTCAGCTTTTCATTGTTATTGTGAATGCAATTTCACTCCTACGTCGCGTCTCCTATGTGCTTGTATTATTATGATACATACAACACAAGCGCTTTAATATGTACATTCATAAAAGCTCTCATAAAACCAACTCGTTGTCATTTGCTTCACTAGTGGAAGGCGACGGTATTCTCTATCACACAATTAACAACATACATTAAACATATCCTACAGTGCAAACACAAAATTCTGGGAAAACTACAATACTAATTGACTTTGCAGTGTTCTTTGAATTGAAACCAACACAAATAAAAGTAGTTATCCTAAAAAATAACGGGCTGGCTGGCTTTTGTTTTTCATTCGTTGAAGGTAACCTATAGCTATGGATTATTTCCCTATACACCTTATAACAAATACTTTAGAGGGCTTTGTTATGTATTTATAGTCTGTGCATCTACACTTATGTGCAGTGTAGAAGAAGAAGAATCTTTACACTGAAAAAGTAATTGTAATAAACCATTGCAACACAAGTTGCAGAGGTTGTATTGTAATTAAGTAATGTTCTGTTCTAGTAAAATATTTCCGATTGACATATTCCCATACAGAATCTATTGGCTTTTTTTTTTGTTGATGTGTGTTGCTTTACCTTGCCAGTGACCTAAGGTAGAGGAGATGAGAATGTGCCCGAATGAATTTTAAAGAACCATCTCCCTTGAAGACATATTCAGTCTATTCAGTCAGATGGACAGTTCTGTAAACTGTAAAGTAACTTCCTTCGCAGTTATTTAAATATTTTATTTTGTAAGCCTCAGTTTTGACAGAGATTTTTGCAGATACCGCCTACAGCGAAAAGTGCAAGTATCAAGTATGTACAATGGAAATTGTAATTTAATTATAATTTTACACTATGTGCATTTCATACATGTAATGTCTCACATGTTTGTTTTTGCTCCCTAGTTCATTCTCCCTATGATGTAACAAATAGAAAGCATAAATTACATAATGTGTTTGTTTTGCATTGTGCTGCGACATAAATATTACAAATTGTAAACTTCATAAAGGTTCACATTAGTAATTGAACTGTGACAAATCTAACTAACCGTACAAAAGCTAAGTACCTATACACCTAGATTGCTAGATTAGGATTTTGGACACAAAATGCAAACAAATGCAAAGTTAGGTACCAACAGTATGTGCATGTATGTAGTAACTTACCCGTTTCGTTTGGTAGATGACGTAAATTTTGCCTGTTTCGATTTTCATAGCAGGATCTTCAAAATTAGTGTACATTGGCGCTCCAACCACAATGTCATCCAACCCATCTCCATCCACGTCCAGGACACACAGGGTATATCCAAAATAGGCCCCGATCTGCTCGCCAGTTATATTGTGAAGATTTGTCAAGTCTGATGAGTAAATTACCACCTAAGGAGTTGAGAGAAATTAATTAGGAAAACTTCAACCCTAGAGCCAAAAAGCTAGTGTAGTGTTAGCCGTGCCAGATTTTAACAGATCTGAGATTTAGTAGAGGTGCTTAATGGCATCAATTAATCTGACTCATATAAAGGCTTTGTGATGTGATGAAGCTGGGATTTATAGTTGGCACAGATATAGAAACTACGTTCAAATGTATAATGATGCGTCTGTACTTAGAGTCATAGTCATAGAGTAAGTGCTATGTAAATACATTTATTTAATCCGACTAAATAGCAAAGTGAATCAGAGCTTTGCATTTTCTATTTCTATGCTGAGAAGAGAATAGAATGTGTAGCTCCGAAAGTAATATAGGTACATTCTTTGCCTCACATAAAAGTATGTGTAGGTTAGGTAGTGCTAATGTGATGTCAGCAAAAACGCTGCGTTGATTTGACTTTCACAACTTTATTACCTTTCCAGTGAGATTCGCTCCACGAGGCATTCCGACTGCGACATCCGATTCATTATCTCCAGAAAATTCGCCATGTACAACGGAATAACCTAAGTAACTGTCATCATCCCAGTTTGGACCTTCTTTTGTCCAACGAATATCCGGACGCGTTGTCGTTGACTGCGAGTAAAGCTGACCTATTAAGTAGCCACAGTTAGATATAAAACTACATTCGCATTATTTTCCACCATATACCGTACCATAATTATCTTATGACTTCAGATATGTACTATGTGTAGCACAGTGGTGTAGTATAAAAACATATTTATGTATCATACACCATTACATAATCCTAACCTAACTAACTATAACTTCCGAAATAGCAATTTAGTAAGTAGAGCCATATGAACAGTAGAATAGAGCAATTTAACCCTCTAATGTTGTACGCATACTGTATAATTACATCTAGAGAATCTAGACCTACCTACGAGTTTTATGGAGGCATATTTAGAGATAATATAGCTAATTCATGTTTTTGTGCTTACTCGTTCTTTAAATTAAATATAAGTTTGCAGTACTTTGGATTTTAGCGTATTTACTGATGGTATGCTTGCACTTCTATGTAATTACTACAGTTTATGAGGTTAATATCGTAATTTACTTAAATAGAATTTCGTATGCGTGCATGAATCTATAATATAGAGGTTCCCTACCTAGTACCTAGGTAGGTATGCAACTGCTGTACTGCACTATATAAATTATTTCAGTACACGAAACTATTATAACTTACGTACTCAAGTAATGCTAACTATTTAGCTGCTACTTAGAATCGCACGAGCATGACATTTAAGGGCCAATTACATATGCTTCTGTAAAGTAGCTAATCATAGCGTTGTAAACATCTTCCTTGTAATAGTTATGTTGAAATTGTATTAAATACCTAACTACTTTGTTGACAGGAATGAAGGTAGCGGCAACATTATTAATCCCGTTGCAAAGTATTTTATGCGAGAAATGCTTAAACTACAATACTGGTATAGTATGACAGATAATGTAAAATATAAAATAAAGATTTTCTGTTTTTATTCTTGCAAATCCATGTTTCAATTTAATTGCCTTTGCATGTCTACATTTTGATGTTCAAGGATTGGGACATCGTAACTTGCCTTGATTGGGAGCAATCATACATATAATATGATACCTCATACTGTGTTTGGCATTCTAAACTAAATTCTAATTGCAAAAGACATGTATTTGTATCGGCACGTTCTTCTAGTACGTATTTAAGTATAGTAACTGTAATACGCTAGGTAATGTAATTAATTAAAACAAAAATTAGTTTTCAGCCATTATGAAACTGCATGTACCAGCGAGCGAGCCTCATATTATGTTTGTCATCTCATTCAAAAACATTCTGAAGTTAAAAGTAAAAAGACTAAAAGTTCATTTCACATTCGTGTTATCATTTCATGAAGCCTGAAAATATGCTTTATCCACTGTTACTTAGCTAATTTGTTAAAACAGTTACAATAATAAAAGAAGACAATACAGTTGTTGATAGTAATTACATACCATGTAATTATGGAAAGTACCAGTGCTTTCCATAAAGCTTTTAGCTTTGTTGTGATTATTTTTGCAATTATAACTACTAGTGCATACTACGACCAAAGGCAATAATGTAACAATATGCACAGCCTGAGGATTATGCACACATTATTATGATAATGGATTTTTAATTTGGTTGCAGCAAAACAGGCTTTGTAAGCAAAAACTGAAAATAAAATAGGCAAGTTTACTCTAATTGAACTGTGCAGTGCATTGAGGATAGCTTGGAAGTTTGATCTGCGTACATATTCTTTTAGCTTTAGCTTGGCAGTTGCTTGCTGAGTCGATTCATAAACCCATTATTGACATTCACGTAACAAATTGTAAAATAATATAGAGGTATGGGTAATATTAAAGCTAACGTAATGATATTTTCTATGAAAATACACTTACCTGATGGTAAAAACTGGTAGAACGGCACCCGGTTGTCTGGACTGGATTTTCTCGAGTCGATCATGAAAACTTGTCCTTTACGTAAATAAATACAAGCAAAAATACATTCGCAAATACATACCAAATAAATGCGGGTGTTAGAGGTATAATAACAGAAATACGTACATTACATCACATTACAAACTAAATAACTGGTAGCAGTGAAATTGGTTTGGGTTGAAGTGTTCTCAACAGGCTTGGATAAATAAAACAGGTGGAAATCTCATGAAAATCGGTAAGGTTCACAGGTATAAATAAAAATCATGAAATTGCAGTGAAAATATACGGTGTAGCTTGCAAGGGATGTGTGGTGAGGTCATAAATAAATAAACAGCTTAAAGTGAACAGTCTTGTAACTCATTTTTATGAAATTACATTACATCACATCGCAAATCACAATTACCTAGACTATAACCATCATATACTTACTTATATAATTTCAGTTTTCAGGTACCAAGCATCTTTTTACTACTTACAAACTAATATTGAAGAAGAAAGGCGGAACAGTGCAATAAGGGTAGTAATTTGATAAAGTAAATGAAAAAAAAGATGATACATCTGAAAGTAAACACGTTCAAGATGTAAACACGAGTTGGGCAGGGACGATGTAATAATGATATAGAATTTGCTTATGGTTGAAGACAACGTTTCATTAATGCTAGGGCAAAGAGATGGTTATGGTAATGTAATGTGTGATGCCGATGTGATGTGATGTTGTTTTTGGTCTTGAATTTTGATTGAAAAATAAATGTATGTTATTGAAGGGTTGTGCTTTTGCTTGTGCTCATTGCAAAAAATGAATCATTCATTGGCATACATACTTTGCATTTTACATAACAATAATTATATAAGGTTTCCATACATTCATACACATGCATGCAATTCAAATTACAATTGCAGTTTAATTCAAAATAAAACTACTTCAGTACATATCAGACCAGATCAGAGATTCATATATCACATCCAGAAACAACATTCATAAATAGCTCAGCTTTAGCTGTTTAACATTGCATCACATAACAGGATAATATTGCACAACAACGCATCCCCTCTTTTATACATCTTTAGTAAAAGATTCTTGTCAGAGAGTTTCCATATGCAAATGTCAATGTCAAATTCAACTCATTCAATTTATTTCCTTTCGTTTCTCATACTCTGTATTTATCTTTACGGATGATATGATATACTTTAGTACATACTAACGTAAATATGCTAAATATACCTAAATGTAGATATTTGTAAACTGAAAATATAAAATACCTTGCCAGTACCAACTGCCGACCGCTCCGAGGAAGACTCGTCCGCCTTGCTGAAATGCAAAGAAAAAATACGTTCATTTCATTTCAAGTATACTTACTTACAGCATAAAGGGATAGGAAATTCTGTCAGGGCATTCTCATACATACTTACAGTTAACATGACATGACACTCGCAGCACTCTACATCAAATTCTAAACTCTAACTCAACTCACTCAGTTACCCATGAAACGACGATGAATATGATATGCGAAGATTATAAAGTCAAAGTCAACCCTCCTTCTTAGTAACTAGCCAACTATCCTTCAAAGCGACAAATCATATTACTTTTCTTTATAAAATAACACAACCTCTTCTCCCTTTTATCAAGTTATGCTTAGTTAGATGACAGAGCAGAACAGAACATATCACATCCACATACACGACACAGGAATGCCTTCAAATCACTTTAATATAAAATTTTTCTAGCTGCTACACTTGATGCTTCATGCTAGTGGCATTAGTTCCTCTCTGTACTTCTAAGCTATTCCCTATTCACAAATTCACATGTCCTTGTCATCTTAAATTCCCTCTGATGGTATTACTCCAGATTTCAATTTTTATTATTTAATAATGGATTCCGAGAAGTTTTTTCTAAGGATGTGTACAATGCATACGCATTACATCTTATTAAATCTTTTATATAACATTCATTTCCGTCCATACACAGTAAACATATACAAGTGCTATGTAGGGATCCTACAGAATCAATTTATTACGTTATCTATCCACATATACTACCCCTTGTACTAAAACGTCTAGAAAATTTGAGGGTAAACCCTATGCATACTATTTGTTATGTAAGATACCAAAACTTAATAACCATAACTTTAGCTATGTTATGTGGATATAAGTAGTAGGTATCAGTAATAGTCATTTACGTCGACACACTACTCTCTAATGTTTGAAGGTCCTCTCGAATTCGCAAAATACCTATATATGGTGTAATTATCTAGTTATCAACAGGTAATAGGAGAATATTATAAGCATTTCGTCATTATCCTATTATTCTGAGAAAATATGCTATTGTAATACCATTAAATACCTTGAACATTTCAAATTAGATGAGATTATTCCAAAATAAGCTCCAACGAGCAGGCTTTAGTAGGAAATATGCCAGAAATGTAATCGTATTATATAAATGGTCCATAGGCCTAGAAAAAACTAAAGATAAGTGAAATAAAAATATTAAATATTATGTAGACCTATCATGAAAGCATGTTAGGTAGTATTTTATTTCTAAAGTAATAATGCTAGGAGCCATTTACCTACTTAAGTCTATATACATTACGGTCAAAATCTATCCCTCTGTCAGCGCTGTCACATGTCTAGCTAAGGACTATGTGCTATTATGCACACTGTTCACAATTAAGAAAGTTAATAGTTACACTAGCCTATTATAGCCTATCACCCTATAATTCTCAGCACCCTGAGGGTATTTTCTCATGGTAAATTAATGATCATTTAGATATTCAAAAGGATTTCTACTTTGCACTGTGACTCAACTACAGATTCAGTGAAGTCGAAGTGAGTATTTTCTTTGATCTACTTATTTCAAAGCAATGTGTAAAATTCTACATCATTAGTAAAGTCAGCAGAAGGATAAAATTATTATATAGTGGAATTAAATGT
>JAQFYC010006310.1:0-12431 GCA_034694165.1 Tomocerus mixtus | reverse complement strand
TGCCGTTCTGTCTACAAATGGAAATCCTCAGATGTTTATGTTGTGATTTTTCTCAGGTTGCTGATCAAAATTGTTCGCGGGCCTTCATTTCATTCAAGGATTTCCTGACACACGTACCCGAGCCCCACAGTTGTCGGCTTGTCGACTGACCTTATTTTCGTAGTGGGGTAATGCTTGATGACAGGGGGAAACTTTAAATTTAACATGGTTAAAGCGAATTGTCTATCTACAGAACAGTCTCTTTGAAATTATCCGACATGTGAGTACAATAAAAATCTTCTTTTGCGAAGGAGTAAGTTATTATTCTCCGAGCGTACCATTTTTGATAATTTTTTGCATTTACGAAGTATTTTTAATATATTAAATCACTATCAGATCTACAAATACAGACATTGTTGAAAACTCAGTTGACGGTAAAACTTTTGTATGCTTCGGAGCGGCTAACTCTTTTGCAGGATTCTGCGAACCTCGAAAAATACCTTGTGAAAGAGCTCCAATAACTGTAACAGAACTTTTGACGCAAAAAGGAGTTCATTTACAATCCACAATCCACCATCCTCAATCCTCTTGTTGTTACACTTCCTAGTTAAGTTGAGTCGTAAACATAATTGTAGTTTAAAAAGTTTGGAATTGAAATGTATCTTGACTGCCTATATCATTTCTTTAAATGGTAAAATCACCATAAACATTACGGGGAAACTGGACATTCATGGAGAAGAGCTGCGCAATATTATTACAGGTTTGATTATAAGTTATGTACAAAAACAATAAATAAGTAATACTGTTTGCCCTTAACTTTAGTATCGAAACTATAATGCAAAAATGGTTACTTATAATAATATTTGTCCACAATTTTAATGTGTATTCACCTTCACCACACTTTTTGATTTTTTAGATGGGACGCAAAAGGAACTTGGATATTAAAGACCGAAACAGAAACATTGCATTAGCGAAAAGAAAGCGTGAAGAAGTTGTGATACGGGCGGACTCAGTTATAGAGCTTGCAAATATTTTGTCTGATGAGTTTTGTCGGAAAAAAGTTTCAAGTATATTGGTAAATTATGAGGGCAAAGAAAACATGGACGAGTTGCTACCACATTTGTTACATTCGGTGCAAGTAGATAACCATCTCGCTTCTCAAATTCAACAATCCCTGGGGTACTGCATTCAGTTATTGAAATATTCTATTTTTAGTTTCAGTCTAAACTGTAAACCAATTCAATGTAAATGCAATAACGGAGGCGAGCAGATATGACAAGACAATGTAGTTCTTGCACAGTCGAGTCAACTCAACAAATGTTGTGCAGTTGTAGTAATTAGTAAAGTCATCAGTAACTTTCCCCTTAAAGCTTTAATTTGTAATTGTTTTCCTAATCATCAACACAATACATCCTGTGTGATATTTTTATAATTTATATAATCTGCACTAGGTCGGTGAATGCCTTTACCGTATTATGACCCTATTTAATGTAACATTATATTTGTGTATTTTAATATTTTAGTATTTTATCTAACATTTAACAAAAACATGGAAGTAATGCTGATTGTGTTTATTGTTTTAGTGTTGAAGTGTACCAAAACTATGAAGACTGTTACAACTCAATTGATCAAATTGAATTGGAAATATATAGAATACATGCCAACAACAATAACAATGAAGAATGTGCAGCTGCAGATACGGTTACCGTTCCTACAAATTCTCAGACCTCCAAAACGACTGATGTTAAGGAAAAGCCCGTGACAGATTCCGGAAATAGTTCTTTTAATTCAGGCTTATTTGTGACAGATCTTGGATATACGGATATGGACATTGATGCTCTATTCATGGATATTTTGTCTACGTCTAATAATAATCCATTAGATAATGACAGAATCTTTGATGGACTGCCTTCTTTACCTCCATCGCCACCTCCGCTGCCTTTATGTGTTATGGATCCAGCAGATATCAAATCCCCTGAGAATACAAATTACGATGATTCTGGTTCCATGAGTATTGAGTTGCCCAGTCAGAGTCAAGCAGAAGCAACTTTACAAATTGAGACTGATAAGTCAAGTCTTGAAACTGAGGAACTTTCACCTGACGATGTAGAAAGAGTGCAGCCTTCGCCCACAACCACATTGACGTGTTCTCCGGAAGCAGAAAAAGATATTGTTACTCCAGCAAGTATTGTTAGTAAAAATAACGATCCTTTAGCTACTAGTGAACCTGTAGAAAGTAAGTCTGCTTCAGCTAATACTGTAAAAAGTGGTTTAGTGCATTGTGATATCATTGAAAATTTAAATATTAATTATAATACAACCGCAAGCCATAGCATTATCGCACTAATGCCCGCAACTACGTTGGAAAGTGAGGAAAAATCTGTTGCTCAAAATCATATACAAGTAAACGAAACATCAATAAAAACTGTGAAGCTGTCCCCTCACATAACGCGAAGTAGGTCAAAAGTTATTGAATCTGAAGTTGAACTGCTTCAACTCATTGATGTGATTGACTTGGAGAATGCGGGCGCTGAAAATCAAAGTACTGACGAAGAAGACGAAGTTAAAGACGGAGAAAATGAAAAAAGCGAAGATAATTTAGGCATTAAAGACGAACCACAAAGTTGTAGCAATAGTACTGGTGTATGGCAGCCTACTGTGGTGCTAGAACGAATAGATCCGTCAAAGCTGGCACAAATAAAAGAAAAACCAAATAAAAAGGTTACCGTTCATCAGGTTAGGCGGTGTATTGCAAATATGAAAAAAATCGTAAAGGTGGAAAAGCCGAATATACAGCAGATCAACGAGGCAATGGATATAACATTTGCATATAGAAGAAAAATGGTTATGGACCCAGAAATAAGTGTTCATGCTGTACTGAAGGAATTTCCTGCACTTTCAATTTTTCAAGTGGTAAGGTTCACATTTATTACATATATTTTTTAATTAATACATGGAATTTGCTTTCCATTAATAATTTCCCCGTCTATTTGAACATTTTTAGGTTAAATGCGAATGTGATCGTTTGTTGGGTGACAAATTAAAAACTCTTGAGGAACTTCTAGAAGAAAATTTTGTTAGAGCTGCCAATTCAAGAAAAATCAGCAGTCCTCATAAAATATTTGTTGACGCACGAAAAGCATTTAAAAAGACTGAATCTGATGGCAAGTCAATCCTACAAATGTTCTAAAATGAAAGCTCTATCAATTTGTCAATTTATAACTTAAATCAATATGCCCATGTAAACCAATTTTCTCTTACTGTAATAGAAATCAAAAAGATTAGTGGAATGGTTTGTCTCGCATTTTACCTGGCGGAGAAACAGACTGTTGGATCTCTTTTTCAACTCGAGACAAAAGTACTAATTTACTGTCAATTTTAGTCAGTAAGGCGCTTAAAAGTGAAGTATTAAAAGATAAATATTTTAATTTAAATAATTCGTGATTGTTTTCAGAAAAAGAAAGTAGTGAAAAAGTTGACCCCTATGATGATATTGGAGGAAGCTGATTTACTTGCCGAAAATAGAGAAATAAGAATTTTTGCTGATGGAACAGAAATGTTAAAGGTGCCCAACTTTTACGAGGGAGTGTTGACAACATATTCTCTGTATTACGTACTGGACATCGTCTACGACAAGAATGTAACACTATTATTCCAGTATTTCGATTTTCTGATAGGCCAACCTCAAAGTTCTTTCTCTACACAACCTGAATAATTGTACAAGACATGACCCTCATAATTACTATAACATTTACTTATACCTTTACCTAAAGAAGTAAGTGTACAACACGGCAGCTGGTCAAACGCGAAATGTCATTTTGGTATGACTTCAAACTAGGCATAATTATTAACTACCTCCGCCGTATCTATTTATTATTATTTACTAATAAAATATACAATTATGATATATTATTTATTAAAGTTTATTAGCTTATTTGTATGTTTTCTGCGTTTTCTGATATCAATATCAATGCTTCGAAAATGGGGAAACACGATTATATGTTCTCTTTTGTCGCGGTCGTATGAAGTCATGTAAGATTCAGTAATGCAAAGCAATGTAAAAACAATTTGAGTGCCTATTATAATGTATTTAAATTTTTACCTTTAGCAATTCAATTATTATTTAATTTCATCGAAATTTTGATTATATATTTTTGGCAAATACTGTAATGTAACATAATATGTAATAACCTATTCGGTAGAAAGATCTTAGGCAATTCAACCTTTTGACATTGTAACGAAAAACTTTATTATAGCGGACGAAAGTACTTATTATGTATTGCTTAAATGTGTATTAGTTGATTATTTAATTCAGCTGTTTCATATCATAAGATTTTAATTGTTGGTTTTGAGCATAATGTTTTTTTTTGCAGTAATTTAGTCTTAATGTTTGCTAATTACCTAGTTAGGATGTAGAAATGTGTTTCCTATTGTCAAAGTGCGCTGCGAATTTTCTTAATCTACTCGCTAGAATGTAAAGATATTCGCAACATCGATATTAAGTAACAACGAAAGTAAATCTTATATTTAATACATTTTGTCTCATTCCGCAAGGGGTATTTTTATACTTTTGCATATTACTTCAGCCAACCTGCGTACCTCTTATATTTAAAAATTACTCTCCTTAAGTCAACATGTATTAACATGGCAGTGTCAATGCTTGAATGCCTACTCTTATAGGTAGTAATATTACATTTACGCTACGCAAGTATAATACAGTGCGTAGTAGGTTATTGGCGTTATCTGGATGTCACTATACTGTATATTATATCAGAGAAGTAGGTGAATATAGCATGAATAGAATTCCAAAAAAGTTGTCGAAGAAAAATATATAGATTCATGAATCAGGTATAATTTTGATTTCTAAGCAGTCAGCCAAGGCACCCGTAACAAAAATAATATTACACTGAATTTAAAAAATATAGCAAAATTAATACATGCTTAATCATTACAGATCTGTATACTTGCCTATGCAATTTTATGATATTACCATTCACCTAAAGTACTTTAGTCACAAAAATGGATTTCATTATAATAGTATTATAACTGGATTAATACTATGTGACTACTTTCATTTATGGCTCATTGTTATTATATTTCATATGTAAAGGCATTATTAATTAATGTTCACATCTCTCTTTATACATCACCTTTTTGCGCTGTTATTATGTGATTCATTCGTACTATTATTGTTATAATTATATGTACATTAGCTTTCTTGTCTGTCCAGAAGCCCATGCCCTGCCGTTCTCAGTGTTCTGTACAAGTTGTACTGTAGCATCACAGTAAAAAGGTAACATATAAGATGATTGTCTTCGAAAGGGCAAAATAAGTTACCACGCCCCAATTCGTAAATAAATAAATGGAGCAAAAGAAAATTCGTCCATTCATACTTTATGTATCCGTAATCTTCCTTCGACGTAAATGAATATCTCCACAACTAAACTGCCATCAAGGTCACTGCCATTCAGACAGGAAAATATTGCTACCAAATGCTGCCTACACTTTTTGTGGCTGACTCAATCTTGTTAGTATAATTGCCAACTTATGTTGAGCTTATTTATATTGCTTCATTATGTATAGGTAGGGCAGGTATCTATTATCCATGCAACACTTATATATGAATTTTGGTAAATGGACTGCATATTTCTGAATTTGCTGTGTACCATGTAATCACAACTTCTGTGGGCTTCTTACTTTAGTACGGCGTATTTAGATTTTAGACTGCAACTTGTAGTAACTCTAAATAAAGTGGTTAAAGTCAAAAAGTGTAGTAGTTTTGATGTCGTATTGTGATCGTGAATAGTATTCTGTATTTGCATGATTTACAAGATAACATAATGGGGTACATTTGTAACTTTGTAAACATATATTGGTGCATAGAGTACTAAATGTGTTATATGCCACCACCATCAATTCATTAGGTACTTTACGTACCCTATCTTTGATAAATAGTATTTAATTTACAGTTGCCTCTATCTCCATGCTACGTGTATGTGTTGTACCACTTCCATCCAATTCCACTGTATTTTCTATTTTGTATCATACTAATCAACTTATCTAATCTATTGTAATAGATCATGTAGACCCATTACCAACATCTTGAAATCTACTGCTCCAATATGCAGAAACTCCTTTACTTATCAAGTCGAGACTCTTATTGTAGACAACATAGTTGGTATGCAAAGCAAATGCAAATTGATGTAAATATTGTGCCTTATTAATATCGGAAGATACTGCACTGGTGGATACAATACATACGTAGTATAAGATCTTATGTACGTATGTACATGCAGATATACTAATACTACAACATAGATATATAGCAGATTAGCAGTTTATCTATAGATCCATCAAACTAAGTTAAAGCGTCAGTGTCGACACTTGCAAAAATGCAAATATTTATAATTGGCAATAGATATTATACAAAACAATTTTTATATTTAGCTGTGTTGGTGTTTATGTCCAAAAACTAGAACAATGTGCGGGGAAGAGTACATCGGTACATGTTATTGTTTTTGTTCAATCATTTTTAATTAGTGCAAGAAGTAAGTATGTCTTCTCTGCAGGATGGAGGCTACTACTGTTGACGATATAATTTCACAGTCTATCCAAGAAGAGTATACCAGGGGGATGATGATTAATTACTCCTATCCTATCATGGTGTCATGTTATGGCTTTTTGGAATGTTGTGTAAAGGAAATCTAATTGTAATATTATGTAACAATTGTTATAAACCTACAACCATTTACATAGCGCTACGAAAATACAACTTTTTGTCCTACTGATGAGATTGAGATGCATTTGCTTGTGTTGTATAATAACTAGACATTCCAGCAGTTCACTTGGGACAACTACGTCTTCGAATGAAAATGCTGTAAGAAGCGCAATGACAATGACGATCCTGGTGTATGTAAATAGTTAATTTGAATGGGCTGGGTCATTTTTTTGCAGAAGAAAAAAAAAGAGAATTGGGAGATTTAATTATTTAATGCGGATTACGGATATGTAGCAAAATGTGTTGAGTTGGTTTGACCACAAAGAATAACAGAGATAAAAGAAATCCTTCGCAGTACCTACCACACCTGGAATTCATTTCAATGATCTGCTTACTTACAATTTCGCAAAGTATATAAACTATTAATGCTGAGCAAATGGGATCACT
Source organism: Tomocerus mixtus (assembly GCA_034694165.1). Lineage (NCBI taxonomy): Eukaryota > Metazoa > Arthropoda > Collembola > Entomobryomorpha > Tomoceridae > Tomocerus > Tomocerus mixtus. The sequence goes on along the minus strand of JAQFYC010006310.1, from coordinate 5,287 downwards.
TGCAATTCTTCTTTGAACAAAGTCAATTCCTCGTCTTAAAGATACTCCATAAACTTATCATCATCATGAAGGCCGCTGTAAGCCCTTTCTTAATTTTTTTAATGATTATTCTGGCATTATTATATCATTTTCATGTAAGAATAATTTAAACAAAGATTGAATTTTCAAAATTAATTTTTAACCCTTTTCCTTAGATGGTTCTCGCTTTCCTCGGGCTTGTTGCCTGCACCTACGCTGGATTTGTTGGACTCGGATATCATGCCGTTCCAGCAGCGGTCGTTCACGCTCCCTTGGCTATCCCATACGCTTACTCTACTCACAGTAAGTTTAAGAACTATTTATCAGTTTTGTAAAAAAACTTAACCTTTACCTTTCTTTACATAATTGTATTATAAAATTTTGAATTATTTGTAGCATACAGCGGTTTGGGACACAACTACAAATTGACATTGGACACATCTCTTCCCGGATCCGCTTACGCTTCTTACCCATACGCTGCTGCTCCAACCGCTTACGGATATGGAGTTATCAAAGCCCTCTAAATAAATTACAGCCAACTCTCCTAATAGTATTTGCTAATTTGTAGTTTCATAATTATGACTGATTGTAAATAATTATTTTCAAATTTCAAATTGGCTATCAATGAAAAGAAAATATCTTTATGCTATAAACACGTAATATTGATTCAGGCAAACTCTACTTGGAACAGCAAACGTTTTTTAAAAAATAAATGATAAAATACACAATAATATACTCGTTTACTTTACTAAAAGTGCGTTCATGCCTATTAATGCATGTGTAATTAGGATTGGATACCAAAAAGTAATATATATTTATATGATATGTACCATGAGTCCATCCGGTATTATGTATCAAGCTTAAGGTATACTACAAGATATACATGACTATTTTTGTAAAGTGAGGCATCTCAATTTTGTTACTTTACGGCAAGGAATGGGAACCCTTTCCTTTGAGTGAGTTTTTAATGATATAACTTCATAGGATAAGTTCATGTTCATAGCTATGTATAATTTTCAGAGGCTTTATTAGTTAGTATTAGCATAGTTTCTATCTACAGATTTAGAACTTCAATTAACCTTATTCTCTTTCATATGAAAATAATTTGAACATATAAAATAAACCCAGAAACATTTTAGCCTTTACCCAAGAGGCTTGTCGTAAAAATATTTCCGACAATAAAAGTTCTAAATGCCAAGATGCGCAACTGACAATGACAAGACTGACGCTCGCAGTCTCGTAGTAATGCAGTCGCATTTCAGCTACATACATAGGCAATTACATACATTTACGCCTATACCTACTTACCTACCTAGGTAGGTAAATATATAGAGCTAAGCTTTTTAGTAGCACGGATATAACTAGACATAATGCCAAAACTAGACATAATGCGAAGTAATGCATATGAATGGCCCATATAGCATAGCAGTCAGGTACAGCAGGCAGTACTACTAGTACATGCATATAGCTAACCTTAATTGTACGTGGAGATGAAACAGATATTTGTCTACTTCATCTTATAGATTACCATATTTTTTTAATATATCATATATTTTAAATGCACGTACATCACATACGTCACGGCCACCTTGAACCAGAAAAGCATAGTAGACAGTTGACAACTTTTGGTGTGCAGTGCAATATGCAATTTATATACCCGGGCACTACATAATAGATTCATTATAAACTATATAACAAACACCTTCGTATACATGTAACCTTATTTATGTATGTATTCCATTCGTCTTATGCATACATATGGATATGGATAATTAATTATGGAAAGGTTATTCACCAATAACGTGAAAATATGCACGCGCACGGATACTATATAACAACCATATTAACTTGTTGTTTATAAATATCAGTAGTATTGTGCAAGAAAACCTGTCGTTAGGTTTCAATGGCTAAATAATTAGCTTATGGTGTATCTATGTAACTAAATATATCACTAGTACACTACACTACAAGTAGTTTACATATTATAGCTTTTTACAGAGCTTTAGGATGTAGGCATCTATTCCATTGCTTTTAACATAATTTCCTTATTTATTTTGGGAGAAAAGAAGAGGTTAGATTGCGATTGCACTCAAAGAATGGGTTTCACAGTACAAAAGCAAAAAGAAGGATCAACTGCAATTCTTTATTTTTATTGTCTTCTGCAGATTAGATTAGAAGACTGGTTGAATCTAGGCCAAAGTGTTACTATAAGAAATGAAAATTAATGAACTAATGGAAAAGTATATTCCTACTTACTTAAACTACACATCTATCTTCCTTCTCACAATAATAATCAGTTAGTTTACTTTAATGAAGATTAATATTTACCTAAGTATTCTATTACTCTAAATATTTAGTTTCGTAAAATTCCCTTTTCGTATGCATTAACCTAAAATGTTTACATATCTCTTTACTATCTCAGTACTTAACCGATATCAATACTTACCATCCTCCAGCCAGGGAAAACGCTTGTAACTTATTGTTCATTATCATTAGTTTCGTGTTGTAACTTTTTTGTCCGCGTTTAATAAAAGTAATAGAATGATATTGAGCTTTAATCAATAACAAATTTTTTCTCCGATTTCATTTAATCTCATTCCAAACACAAATGGGAAAAATTGCAAATGTACAAATGGAAACTCCATCGTCTGTTTCAAAGATTCATTATGTGAGATCACAATTTTTGAGCATTCTCCGTATTTGACCTATTTAAAAGTATAATGCAGCAAAATTCATTCATTTCTCAGATTCGCAGTAGGTATGTGAGATCACACAATATGACAATAGTATATATATTATGTAATCTGTACATAGTACAAAACAAACTACTGAAACGGGAGCATTCTCAACTTATAGATATGAAAAGTGCAGGTGTATTATGTACTCTGTATAACATTTACCTAGTAATGCATGTACTAAAGCGTTAGTGTATAGACAATTAATGGTACATACATAATACACATACAGTACACAGCTAGTATTAGTTGCCTAATCTTGTATGCAGTTCAGTTGTGTAGTCTTGTATTAATTCTTCATTTGCATATTTATTAGTCCATAACTAATGCTAACCATGTTTCAATACTATATGCTCATTTAATACCATTCAATGCAATTCTAACTCGCAAAATAGCTCAAACAGGCATCAAACAGCAAACACAAAATATGGTACATTTTGTATAATTTCTCGACAACACTATTATGCATGCACACTGCACATTAAATACTTTCTGAAAACTGAAGTTTAGTATTACATTATGCATTACCTAGTTTTTATTACAAATACCATATCATGCATGTACATTTACAGCAAAGTTGCACGAGAGGTAAATATTTGTTTTGTAGTCTCATCCAGTCTCTTTGCGAAAATTGCACTTTGTCTTTCTTGGTTTCAATTTGTAAAAGTTCTGTTCGTAGTAGTACCTTATATGTATCTTGCATGTAAGAAGAGATTGCAGTTTGTAGTAATAGTAATACAAACTTTGTGTTTGTATCTATATATACTACACATAGTGTACATAGGCATAGGTATGTAATAAATGTGAGTAACCTGAAAGCTTATACTACTACTCTGTCTGAAGAAGTGGTCTGTTTCTGTGCACGCGAAAATAGTGTGTTTTTGCTTTTTGCTTGGTTTAGTTTGAGCTCTCGGATGCTGTGCTCTTAAAGCTTCCCGATTCTGTCCATGTTTTCGGTGTTCGGTGATATACATTAGATACAAATACAAAGTGTACAGTTATACGCATACAAGAGAACAAGACAGATGTGCTTTATTTACTTGGGTTTAGTCTCATGGGAATTCTCCATCACATCACTTCTTTCTTTCTCCAGCACTCCAGCAACCAACAAAACACAGTATACGAGAATAGAGTTTCTCCAGTCAGATCCGAAAGACCTGACCAGCCAGGAGTACCTTTCGTAGTAGTTCTCCAGTTCTCCTCCACCACCCTGACTGCCTGCCTTTCCTGAATCCTTATCACTTTCCCTCTACTCAATTATATTTATCGTCATCTCTTCTTCTTCTGTTTAGGGTCCCTCTTTTCTGGATCAATAGCAAACGCTGCACTCTTCTTTGTACAAGACTATCTCGCCGCTAACTGCTAACTAAACCATCAAATTACCGTTTCTGACTATGTTTAGTAATCATTTATCCAGTTTGTCTCAAAGATATAATTAGCACATTATAGCAGGTATATAATATAACTAAATTACATTATGATACTTACATAACGTGGTGTAATATATGTAATCCTTTATACTATACAAAATACAACTTCACTTTCACTATAGGACAAACTACCACTTAAACGTGTGTGTGTGTTATACTATTTACATTACTAGGTATACTATATACAGAGGGATATTTAAGCTCTTACATACACACACTACACATGTACATAGCTCTTAACTTTTCGCTAAATCCAAAGCTGAAGCAAATACACGTAACAAATGCCAATTGCTAAACTTTAAGAAGCAAAACAATTAGGTTAGAATTTGTCTTATTGATATTATTAGTGAACTTCAAGGAAAACAACACAACATTTTCACTTTTCATATTTTCTTAAAATATCTGCAGTGAGATTGTGGGATCGGATGTGCACAATATTCTAAGATTGAGGTCAGATTTGTGTACAAATAAATTGTCAGATCTTCCAATGTCCAATCAAAATCAAACCAAATATTAACACCGGGACATAAATACTGTTTCCAAAAGTTTACTTTATGTAACGTAATGTCAAAGACAAAAGCAATGAGTTAACACAGTTTTAAGCTGAATAATCCTAACTAAAACTGAACTGAATCATACATTCATCGATTCATCTAGAAAAAGAATACAGCACAGCAGGGCGGCTGAAGAATAATCTTATTTTAAGTTGGTTCATGTATTTAATTGAGTTTTTGAATTTTTTTAATATTTTACTTATACGTATACAAATAAAATGATATTTAATGTTTAAGTAGCTTTGTGTAATAAAGCCCCCAAGAAATAAAAAATCTACAAGTATTTTTCTGTTAATGTGCCAGTAAATTAATATTCATCTCCCTGTCAAAATGCAATCAACGTTGGAAGGTGCAAAATCTTTGCTTCTAAATGAGCAAGCTTTAAGTTTATTGTCGGATGTGCAAAAACCAATTTTCGTTTTGGAATGGCTTCGTCACGTCGAAAGTATTCTGGGTTCCATGAGCAGAGTAAGTTAAAATTGAAAATATAAAGTTAGATTACCTAGATTAGATATATACACGTTCTTTTCTAAACTGCAAAACTATTGTT
>JAQFYC010006309.1:0-12432 GCA_034694165.1 Tomocerus mixtus | reverse complement strand
CTTGTGTATAGGTTTAGTAGGTAGCATCTGAGATAAGCAAAGCGGAATAACACTACGGTGAAGATGGTATGATGGTCTTGATGGTATGTAAATGTAAAACCCTTATCAATCTAGGAGCGAAACTCAACAAAATGAAACGATTGTGAAAGAAAATAAGAAATTACTCATCGCTATCTCTTATAAAGTATTTACTTATTATACCGTTAAATACATACAGATACCATATATTTAATTCTACAGGACAGCAAACAAGTTGCAATGAAGAGGTTACATTCTGGCAGTCTTAATCGATAGCAAACTTAATGAAACTGTTTTTATCAATTGTAGAATAGCATAGGATGAAGCATATAAGCTAATACAGCCTATCTGTATGAAAACACTTCGATATCCTCTTAAAATGTACACATTCTACATAAAAGAATCTTCAAATAACAAAATATTACCTAATCATGGCCATGTAAAGATTGGATGGAACTGGAAGTTAATACAATACATTAGTAGTTCCATCCAAAGTTCCAATATAAGTACATTACACAAAGTATGTACTTATTTACATGCATACGTACAAGCCGCAAGGTACCAGTTTAAGATTCTAACTTTGACTATCCTGCCTGACAATACAAGGCCTTTTGATAGTACTATGCGTATAGTGATCAAATAAATATGTAAATTATATCACATTTTCAATGTACCTATACATATCATGACACAAGCAGACCTTTGATCTTTTAGATTAGAGTGTAGTTAGATTAGAAACTCTTTAACTTACAGTGTCCTACGATTTGACATCACTTGATCTAAAATCACAACTTTTCATGTAAGTCGAACTTATTCTAAATTGTATCCTCTACTTTATTCTTTCTACTTTATAGATTTATTATTTCTTTAATTAAATTCCTGCATTCGTTTTTTGGGATTTGAGATTATGTTCTGGTGTAAATGGCAGTAAGTGCAATTGACAACAAGCAAAGATACGCATCTCCTTGAACATATCGCATCTTGCATAGCCAGATTGTCTGTTCTTGATATTTAGCCATTCTATATCATCTGATTTCTCAGGGCAACTTTCACCGAAAAGAAAGTTCGAGCGGGCTTGGGCATCTTCACACCCCAATAAGGAAGTGACAAGTTAATTTGCTATATTTGGACTTAAAGGACATTTAGAAGGAGCCAGTGTGAAAAGTATTGGGAGGGAAAGGTGGCAGTTTAATTAGTGCATTTACTGTACTGCTGAGTAAAGATTAAATTCGATAAGTACAACTTTAAGTGAAAATTATTCACTTTCCTTTCCTCCTCGTTTTATAAGTAGTAGTAGGTAGTGTGGTAGTCAGGTACACACCAAGGCAAATAAATAATAAATCTACCTAACAGTTTTACATATAAATATTACTAACATCTATAGGTGAGGTAGAAGCAAAAAATCGTAAATTATGTATTAAGGTGGGTGTGGGTCCACTCATTGTCAAATGCCAATCAAGGCCTATTTATTCAAGAGATTTGTGTCAGTGGTCAAAATAAGCTAATGATTTATAAATTCAACGACTTAGCGAAATCCAAAATCAAAAATAGCTCTACCTACAGCTAAGTAATTTTGCTATTTTTCTATCAGTGTCAGTTTTTTAACTCTAAACTCTATCAACTTCTTAGGTATATTATTTTCTTAAAATTTAGATAACCTTTCATATATATACAGGTATAGAGGTAACAGTTATACACTTATGTATGTAGTTGCAGTTAAGGTGATCCTCGTGGCTTCCTGATCCCATCAAAAGCTAGGGAATTTGTTATGTTGGCTACATAAATATCTGTAGATAAATAGACTAGTACGTTAGTAGTTGAGTCTTATGTTAATTAAGTTCTTATTAGCTTTACATAAAAGTTCTTGTTTATATTAAATGAAAAACTTTCTTTTATACATATAGCTGATAGTTTCTTCTATCAACCTTTTTAATACATTAAGACGACTATGACCTACTGCAACCTAAAACCTAAACTCCTCAATTATTTTGTACTATCAACAATTGCAGCTTGTCAGCTGGTTGCGGTTTTGGTTGCCGGTATTCATATAGCTATATAGCTATAGCATATCAGTTCTGTTCATTATCAGATTAGCAGTGTGTGTTGTGTGACTGTGTGCGAACGTGAGGCAAAATTGCAATTTTATTGTTAGGTTACTAATTGCAGGTCATGTCATTGACGAAGGAAGTAAGGTAATAATAATAGTCACAAACAAATATATCTTTGATCTTACCAGGCTCGGTGAATGAAGAGAAGGTTGAAGATGAAGGTAGGAATCCCGCGCTCTCGGACAGGCAGATTATGTGCAACTAGCAAGTTGTATTTATAAGTCATAAAAGTAATTGGATTAAATAAGGTTTGTATAGGTATTTTATATTGGCGGATCAATACTATGTATGTATAATTGTGCTGAGATGTCTGAGAGATGAGTATGTATATAAGTCTTGCTGTCTATTAGTAGATACAATAGTTTTAAAATTATAGTATAGTGACTGTGTTATTTATATATGTAGCTAATCTAGTATTCTGTTCTGTGCTGCGTGGGTGGGTACATACATACTGCTATAGCTATGCTAACTGATACATGCATGCATGCACTACTACGATAAACAAAACAAGTTTGTAAAAGCAATTAGGTATGTAATTATTTCTATCCAATAATATGGAACTGCGTAGGGCGAGGGCCTACTTACTCTTAGCCTACATTTAAGATTAAATTAAGACACCTATAGGAAAGGTTTTCTTTTCCCCATTCAGGCACTCTTTATTCGTACACTTCTTTTTTCTTTTGTCCCGATTCTCCCGATCGCGATCTCAGGCTATGCTCATTTTGAGATTTATGAAATGCAATGCTTTACATGTTATGTAATTTGCTTTGCATATGCATATTATTGTTTAGTATATGGTATGGGCAAAGCCTTTGTGTCACCTAGACTCGTTTGTCTCGTGGTTCCTCTCCCTACCTACATACTTATTCTAAACCTTCAAAGACTGAAGAATGTAAATAACTAATAAGTTGCGATGTTATTGTTTGTTAGGCTGATCTTCGCTTGAACTGGACATTGCCCATCCGTCAATACCTGTGTCGTAACACTGTGATTGGTTCTGGCTGACAGATAGCTGCAGTTTCTTAATTATTATACAAATGCCAGTGTCAACTACATTTCTCGGAATTTTCAGGACCACGCTCTTGGTAAGTATGCCCCCTTATTCATGTATTCATTCAAATATCTGTATATGGCTCAAGTTCTTGTTTTTCTGTGAAGTTTCAACTGAATGGTATAAATGGTATTATGTAATACCGAATATAGCCATCTCATTATCACACTTTTTCTACTGTTTTACATATGCAATATATAATGCAATTATGTATCTTTATATACCTCTACAGATATTCGAATTTTCGAATTGTTGTAATTCAATATATCTTGAGAATATCGTTGTTGTGGAATGAGCTATTGCATACTACTGTATGTAGTACATAGCACATAATATGCACCAAGATAATGCATACCTATTGCATACGTAACGTAAGTAGCATACCTATACCTACAAATATATATTTCATGTAAAGGACTCGTTGACATGCATAGTAGCCTAGCTATAGACATAGTATCCTGAGCTGGAAATATTAGTAGTACCCTAATTCTAGGGACATTAGATCCAGCAGCAATGCCCTTGTTTTGCAATATTGCACTCATACTACTTAAAGAATACTAAAAAAGTTGCTAAAAACGCCAAAACTAAAACGCTGCGTGGGATACTTAAGGATAAGGGTCATGTGTCCAATAGGACCATATATCCGTATACTCATGAAGCGTGTCCTCCCTCATGTATTGCTACCACTTTGACTGCTGAACTGAGTACTGACTGACTGAGAGTGACTACTTCATTTCATGACATGACTGACTGAGTAGGGAAAGGCTAACTGTGCATTCAGTTTGCTTACTTAACATTAGTACCGTGTAGTTTTCGCAACTTCCTCATAGTGAAATTAAATTCTATATGCAAACTCCATGAATAAATAACTTTGACTTGACAGTGTGTTGAAGAATCTATGCATTCCCATTCAAATTTACGATGAAATGAATCTTCTAATGTAATATCGAAGGTAGTAGTACTAGTGCTAGAGATATTTCCAGAAACTCTATTGATGATGGAGCAATTTCAGCGGAACGGGACACACCGCAACGGTTTCATTGGCAGTTTTTCGAAACATATAACCATGAGAAAATGCCGTCGTTTCATGTGATATTAGTTGAGCTTTGATATACAGACAGTATAAGTGTAGTACTGCTGTATTTAGTGTAGCTAAAAGATACCAAAAAAAAGTACAGTAGTAGCTCCAGTCCCAGGTTGCACACAGAACATTGCAGTAGTCGTAAAACTCAAATATTCTTCCTTAGTGAGATAAATATGTACTAATGGGCCATTAAATGAAACCCAACCTTATTACCTTTACCATACCTTTACCCTTTAACCTTCTCCCAGCAAAAGGGCATATTTGTAATGCGAATGAATGTTAGCACAAGGCAAGGTACTACCTATATTGACGGGACGATCACCGTATTCTGTAATTATGTGTGTATCAATTTGTGCATTTTATCCTTATTCCTAAATGAAATAATATATTATTCACTCCCACCAGTTACTTCACTACCACTTCACTCCCACTAGTACTATACAGAGGGCAGATAATAAACTAAAGTACTTTACTTACGGAGAATACCGAAGAATTTTTATTGAATTTCTTATTAATAATCATATAATTGTGCTGATTTTGCTGTGTACACGTTAGTTAGACATTGATGTATGTATGTATCATTTGATTATGACCATTAAATATTAGTGTAAGTGAATAATGTATCCCTATCTTATATTGAGCACGCATGCATATATAAGTAGGTAGGATAGGAAGTGACGTAAGTAAGTTGTAATAATAATATTGAAGTAAATATATAAAGTAACCTAAGGTCCTAGGTATTATCTGTATGTATGTCACAGTCATCATTATCATCGTATTTATGCATGTAGTGAATTTGAGAGTAAGTAATATACATAGACTTAATATTTTTTTGTAGATAAAATTTCTCATTTTGTAGATAATTTACAAAATCTCTTTTCATAGATAGTGTAAATAGGCCAATTTTTACATAGTAGATAAAATAGTATTTAGTCATATACATGGGTTATGTCAATAATTAATTATTCGTAATACTATAGTCACAGTCACAAGAGCAATAATGGCATGCCCATAGACTTAAGATTTTTTTGTAGATCTCATTTTGTAGATAATTTACAAAATCTCTTTTCGTAGATAGCGTAAGTAGGCCAATTTTTATATAGATAAAATAGTATTTAGTCATATACATGGGTTATATGTCAATAATTAATTATTCGTAATACAAGAGCAATAATGGCTTATGGTTATGGTTATGTGAATAATTAATGGGATTCCAATTTGAAAGCAATTAAGCAATATAATATGTGTTCTCCTGAGCTGACTCTACTGAAATGTGAAGCTACTGAACTTTGCTAATCAGGCTTCATTTACATTTAGTGGCAACAGCTCATACCTTTACTTATTAGCATATCTTGATGTATTATCGTGATTTCCTTAATAGGTTTACTTCCTACATATACTCACATTACAACACAGCTACTTCCAAGCACTATGGCTAACTACAAAACGAGAAAACAGTATAATACCTACATAGGTTGATTGGGTAGTTAGTTGGAAGTTAGTTAGCTAGTATATATAGTGGACTTTGACCTTTCATTTTATTATTCTCAACTCTCTCGACGCTTTTCTTGCAGCCTATGCTACATTAGCATTTAGAATACATACAATAATATTATATTAAAGTTTTCTCTTCATCTTCACTTACAGAACAGGTTGTTATATTTGCTATCATCGCGCATCGTCGTAGCTGCTGAATAGCTTTCTATCCCTATAATAGCAATAGCTCTTTAAGCTAATCCATTCCAACGTCCCGTCTCAAAGCACAGTAAGTTGACGTTGACAGTATTGCACTAAACTAAAGTCAGGCAATTCTGATTGAAGTCCTAAACTTTGCACCGCACATTCACATAACATTGCTTGCCAACCACAACCACTTGTTTGATTTACAAAAAGACCAAACTGAAAATAACATTTAAGTAAGGTTACTTAACTAAGGTGTTAAGGGAGAAGAACTTTTGAATCCAAGAGCATACTTTACTTCGAAAAGGTAATTAATTGTATTTTATATTCATTCAATTGTATGTGTACTTACGAGCTTATTACAGTTATTTGCAAAACTTACATTGATTCATTCGTGTACATTTATAGTTTTTTAATATTATGTGTATGTGTAACAATCAATCTATGGGTAGTTGATTTCACAGATTTCGAACTACTATGTATTATACTGATACTACCCTCTGCATTGCACTACGCTACTGATTAGACAAATTAGAGTACTGCTAAAAAGAAAATATGAATATACCGTAAACACTCTAGTAGCGTAAACGTGTTATATAGCGTTTGCATCTGTACTTGCGATTGTCGTGATCATCCTCCGTGTTTAATTGGTATGGAAGCCGGGCCTGCAGTTTATGCTTGATTATTGTACCATATACATAGTCAAAAATAATTTTTCAGTTTCTAATGAATATGGCGATATCGGATATTTATGCAATACACCGAATTTCTTAATTTGGGCAATATTGGAGGCTTCTTGACTAGGTAGAGTATTTACTGTATTTATTTTACACCCAATAGTCACAAACTGACTGAGTACGTTTACTGACTGACTGCTATGTTGGTTGAATCTGACAGCAGCATAGCAGCGTCGTCAATGTAATTAATGTACAACAAAAAAGACAAACTAAGAGTTCAAGGCCATTTGTTATATGGGTTCACTAGTGTTATACATACAAGTTGCGCTACTATGCTTGCTTAGTGCATATTTATGCTCTGTTAAAAAAATTTAAACTAAGATTTTAAGCTGTATATCTTATACAAGTACATCAGAATCTTGTGCGTAGAAGTCCAGGAATATGGAATTGTCGAAATAATATATTAAATCTATGTCAATCTAATCTAGCTTAGCAGACAATTAATTGAGCCTTATGATTACTTTTGTAGATTCTCTGTGTGTGAAAGTTTATTCTTCATGATGTTGATAGCATGAAATACGTTAGGCGGCAGACAGTACTTTAGGGTTAGTATAGATACCTAAATTAATTTAGATATGTAATTGTCCATGCTTATTATGTAATAGCTTTGGTTTTTAAAAGTTAGTAGCTCTAGAAGGTATATAGCGGAGCAACATAATGGTATGGTATATATAAATCTTAACTGTTCTTATAAGTGAAATATATGAAATATTTGTACTATAAAGTTCAAAGGCTTATCGTCGTAATTGCTCAATTAAGCACATTATTGCATAATACTGTACATAACACCACATTGCCAAATACATGGGTTACTGTGGATCTTTCACTGTCTATGTAAGTATATGTATGTAGAGATCTAGATCTTTTACTAAATGCTTCAGTCATTTTTATTCATGACCTAAAATTACCTACAAACTCTCGTCCAGTGCCGTAGCTGTAATACGACCAATCATACCACAACTGGGCTGAAACATAAATAGATGTTCATGTTTCGATTATCTTTGACCAAAACTTCACTACTGTACTCTAGTTATTTCTATTCCAAAAAGGCAGCAGAACTCAGCCCCGATGCCCCGAAATGGCATTGTACCTGCGTACACATGTTAAAATTGGATCGAGTTCACAGCAACTTTTAAATGAATGTGACTGATTGAATTGAAGTATTACAGTTATTGACACGGAAAGATGGCTTATGTTAAACGTAAGATTATACTTACGCAAGTGGTTTTTGTATAAGTGTAAACCTTAATACTGTTTTATAGATTGTATGTGTTGTGGTTGTGGATCATGCGGATTCATATGTATTACATCTTGCAAAACACGATTGTGTAACTGGTAATTAGTAACAAACAGCTCAACAGACTGAGATTGAGACTGTTTAATTAATTTGGTCCACAACAAAATTAAATACATTGCTTTTTGTGAGTCTCACAGAGAGAGTTGTACTTGTAATAGGCATATTGTCTCACATAGATTCTTCTTTCTTTAGACTCCAAAACCGAAGTTCCGCGTGGACGCGAACATTTTTCGAAATCTAAACAAAATGGCACAAAGTTGGACCGGCCGGGAGCCCCTACCTCTGGATGATCCAGAAATGTGGGAATTAGTCAAAGAAGAGAAACAGCGACAAATCAATGGCCTGGAATTGATTGCATCAGAGGTAGATACTTGTCATTTTCTTTGCAATTTTCAATATCGTTAAGGTCCATTATTTTATAGTATTAGTATTTATACCGATATTAAGGTTACGGCATAAACATGATGATTGGTATGAGATAAGCATTATAAAATGTTGTTCTTTTTATAGAATTTCTGCAGTAGAGCTGCCCTTGAAGTCATGGGGTCATGCTTAAATAATAAGTATTCTGAGGGCTATCCAGGTTCAAGATATTATGGAGGAACTGAAGTTGTCGACAAAATCGAAATTTTGTGCCAAAAACGAGCCTTGGAAACTTTTGGATTGAGCGATGCAGATTGGGGTGTCAATGTGCAACCGTATTCTGGGTCTCCAGCTAATTTTGCAGCTTACACTGCCGTAATGAACCCTCATGACAGAATAATGGGTTTGGATTTACCTGATGGAGGACAGTATGTCAAACATTAAATGATTAGCATTTTTCATAAAATCAATCAAATTATCAATCAACCCATTCATTTTTACATTTTAGTTTGACTCATGGGTTTATGACTGAACAAAAGCGAATCTCAGCTACATCGGTCTACTTTGAATCAATGCCATACCGACTGAATCCTGAAACTGGTACTTGTGCTCGTCATTATTTAAATATTTGCGTTTTGTGCATCCTCCAGACACTGAATATCATGTTATACTTCTACTCTAATTGTAGGTACTATTGATTATGAAAAACTTTCCGAAACATCGAAATTATATCGACCAAAGGTTATTATTGCTGGAACATCTGCATATTCAAGGCTGTTGGACTATGCAAAATTCCGTCAAATTTCTGATGATGTTAGTGCCATTCTACTAGCCGATATGGCTCACATAAGTGGGTTAGTAGCTGCCAAAGTTATTCCATCTCCATTTGAGTATGCAGATATTGCAACAACCACTACACATAAAACACTTCGTGGAGTAAGGGCCGGCATGATTTTCTATCGTAAAGGGGCTAAAAAATGTCCCAAAACTGGCAAGGACATTCCCTACGACTTGGAGAGCAAAATCAACTTTGCTGTTTTCCCAGCTCTTCAAGGTGGCCCTCACAATCATGCTATTGCTGGTGTAGCTGTCGCCCTTCGTCAGGTACATTATAAATACATTCCTAATTGCTCGAAGTGTCTAATAACTGCCCCAAAAAGTCTAATTTTAATGATATTTATGTTCAACGACCTAATTATATAACGTGTTTTATTGATTTCAGGCTACTCAACCTCACTTCCGTCTTTATCAAGAGCAGGTGCTGAAAAACTGTAAAGCAATGGCCAGTAAGCTGCTTGACCTTGGATACAAACTTGTTTCTGGTGGAACTGATAACCATTTGGTTTTGGTAGATCTCCGCAGCAAAGTATTTTTCATTTTATCAAATATTCTACAATTTATATAATTATGCGTTTTTGTTTGAAATACTAATTCGAACATGTCAATCCAGTCATCATGAAATGTAAGTACCTGTAGCGGTGCTTAAACAACTACCCTACTTAAGTTTTGTATTTGACTTTGCAGAAACTTGATGGAGCTCGTGTGGAATCAGTGTGCAACTACGTTAATATAACAGCTAATAAGAATACTTGTCCTGGAGATAAAAGTGCCTTGACCCCTAGCGGTCTGAGACTTGGTAAAGATTTGCATTTTACAATTGTTTTTCCCCTTTGAAAAATGGGATGTTCCTTGGATAATTTTGTTAAATCTTTGCTTTCAGGAACGCCTGCATTGACATCCAGAGGCTTCGATGAAAAGGATTTTGAAACTGTCGTCATTCTGATTGACAAAGCAGTTGCCATTGCTGCTGATGTTAAATCAAGAACAGATAAATTAAAAGATTTTAAGGAAAATTTAGTCAAGGACGAGACTACACTTGGCATGCTGAAAGCTCTGAAAGCTGAAGTAGAGCAGTTTGCATCCAAATTCCCCATGCCAGGATTTGATGAACACTAATATATTAACTAATATTGCGATGATCTTATAAAATATATACTATTTTTGATCTATTGTAATATATTAGAAAATTACAGAGCTTCTATTCACATTAAAAGAATTCTTGGCTTATGTATATCAAATAACGTAAAAAATGATACATATAACATGATTTGCATCATTCCAACTAATTTATGCATATTAATTTTTGACTGGAGCTAGAATTTGCAGTGGCATTATTAAATTACTTAATATACTATACTACCATCAATTATATGCATCGACTAATGTATAGTTACAGTCACAGTTGCATTTTAGGTAGGTTCTTCTTTAGGTAGGTAGTTCTCGTTTTTCTAAGAAAAGTAAAATGCTTATTATAGGAGAGTTTAAAGAATTTTTCCCTTTCCAAAAAATTGCTGTCGAAATCTAAATTAAATTAAAATAATGTCATCGATATACCAATCAGGGGGCATATCAAGCTTAGGCATCATTTAAGGTATTAAAAAATGTAAAGCAAAATTGCATACTACGCAAAGTGCAAACTGCTAACGTTATGAAGTATATGGTACTCTACTAAATACGGTTACATCGAATACCATGTGAATTTTTAGCGGACAGCCACGTATGATAAACTTATTACACATCAACTTTTATTATGTATCCACTTCAATCAGAGGTTAGATTTTTAGTAAAAAAAGTTAAATTATATTTGGACAATATCCAATTTGGTAATGAGCAATAGGAAAGTAATTTAAAAGCTGCCGTTGTGTAATCGTTGCTGTCACTGTCACTCGAACGTCATTTTGGTAAGTATAGGCTAATAAGTCGTCTCCGTGAGTAAGTTAAGTCATAAGTAAAAATAAAGAATTTATAGAATACATATTTTTTTGCCTGCTGTTGTTTTCATCATGCATTGCTGAACTTTCATTGTAACGACTTTCATTACTTAACAAATTATAACTTGCCACTTGCAGTAATAGTTAATAACAATACCTAATTCATTTCATATTATATTAATCTATCTATATGTAGCATGTACCATGTAAAATATTTAGCATTAACTATAGTGACTAACCATAACATTGTCCGTTTTTTGAATTCGTTTTCCCTGGTGTAGTTCGTCAAAAAACCTACAAATTGTAAATTAACGAAATTTTTTTGATTTCTGATATATTTTACAGTGCTGCCTAGTTAGAAGAAATCGGTGTTACCATTCTCATCAAATCCAGAAACAAGAAATTAAACATTTTATACGATGAAGTGGTATACAGGAGGTATTTCGGACGCTATTCAGTATTCCCATGCTCAAAAAGCAATCTTTTGCGTTTTTGTTTTGGGTAAGTATGCAAAATATCAAGTATAATTTAAAGAAATAATGTTTACAATTATCGTTTTCGTAAACTGAGATTGAAATTAATTGATGTATTGTTTAGGAAATGATGATGTTTCACAACAGCTGGAAACAGCTTTGGAAACCGAAGATGTGTCGTCAATGTTGGCCACTGATCAATTTGTATGCATTAGGATAACTGCCGATTCTCAAGAACACAAACAATTTTCGGAAATATGTAAGAACATTTATTGTTTCAGGGTTTTCAGTAGCTTACAAAATAGTTTTCCATTAGATAAGGTAGGGTGTATTAGTATAAGAAACTACAGGGGCAGCCTACATGCCAGCCCATTAACGATTCATGTTTTAAGGTGACGATATGTTAATTAAGAAGTCATTTTCTACTTTATTATTAATATTATGGTTCAAGTAAGCCTTATGTAGCACAGGAGGAGTGAGGAGGAGGAGGAGGAGTGAGGAGGAGTGAAATTGAGGAGGAGGAGGAGGAGGAGTGAATGAGTGAGTGAGTGAGTAAGTGAGTGACTGAGGAGGAGTGAGTGAAAGTCAAAGAATAGGTATAATAGAGTACCTTGTTTGTTGTAAGCCTAGCTGATTGTGTAGGGGCTCATTAAATTGCACCCCGTTCATCCTGTTCAGCCCCCCCCCCCCGGCTCAAAAGCGCAAAAAGGGTTCAGAGCATAATCTGGAGATACTGACCCCACATTGTATACATAATTCGAAACCCTATCTGCACACAATTAGGGTTTTGTCAAATGGCCCCACAGAGGGCATATGAGGGGAAACCTGAGTCATAAATCATTTTTGGATT
>JAQFYC010006308.1:0-12433 GCA_034694165.1 Tomocerus mixtus | reverse complement strand
ATTACTTTCAGTCACATGGATGTACATATTGCATTTAGAAGTAGAGTTTGAGATTAGTCATTAATACACACACTGCAGAATATTTAAACACAATAACCTAAAGTTTTATTGGGATATTAGTGAGTACAGTGTGTAGTCTAGTCTGTCTATAAAGAGGAACTTATAGGAGGAGAGTTTTATTCTAATAACAATTATGATCCCTAAATGTTCATTATGTTATAACATTGTTTACAGTTTGTATTGTTCGGTTAAGATAATTAGCAATAGCTCTTTTAGCCACAGTTGTTTGTTTCCTTTTCTTAGGAAAATCCGGGTTAGAAACAAAACCCTCCTTCTTTCGATTAATTTAATGTTACACAACCTTATGAGCATTATTTATAAACGTACGCCCTTGCCTGTTAATAAATAATATTCAACCCGCATTTATGGATGGATACTTTTAAAAATTTCAATAAAAACAGTATAGTAATACACAATAACAAATATTGATACTAAATATTCATATTGTTAACATTGTTAACTGTTTGTTTCGTTTTGTTAATATAGTTAGCAATAGCTCTTTTAATCATTATTTGTTCTCTCTCTGAAGGAAAATCCGGGTGGGAGATGAAATCCTCCTTCTGGCGACATATTTTGGGCATTCGGTCAGAACAAATGACAGCTGTGAATTGAAAAAGATACTGAAATTTTAATCTCCATAATATTAGTAATAAAAGTAATATTAGTAGTATTAGAAAATCACTTACTAAAAACTGCCTTCAATTTTGATTCATTGATGGGCTCTCCCTTGCTTCGTTTTCCGACGGTGCTCAGCAAAAGTTCGGATTCGGGAAATAACGTTTTGCAAGAAACAAGACATAATGCAGCTTGTTTTATTGTTTTCTGTTGTGTAGCTCGACGCCAAACTTCTTTCTTGACAAAGAAGTTGTCCAGCAGTTCTACAAGCTTTAATCAAAGAATAAGTAAAATTAATGCTCACAAAAACGTTATATAAGAAAAGTTTTTATATTTCCACAATAAATTGATCCAATTGAACCAATTTTGATTACTCCAGCTCTTACTTCGAAATCGGGAAGTATATTTCTCAGTTCTGCCAGCGAAAATTTTAGCGTAGGAACAAGTGGCTGTAAACGTCTTGTAATATTTTCAGTATTATCTTTTTCTCTCAAAAAGTCCAGCAGTTGAACGGCACCTACAATTTTGACGTTAGTATTAAATAATAATTTAAATAATGATAATCATATTTAATGTAGTGTACTAATCTAACAACCACCATACCTCGAGAAAGCAACTTTTGAATTTCAAAAAGTTGTTCTACAAAATCTTTGACTTCGTCTGCAGTTGAAACATTTTGATTTGTTTGGCCACACTCTTCTTTTTTAATAACGTTTTCTGTCAACATTTTATTATATTCAGTGTTTTCAACTTTCAGCTCATATTTATTTGCTTTATTGGTAGCGACTTCGGTCGGCATCGCTGTATTACAATTTAAAATTATTTTGATAATTAATTTTGATTTACTTAAAACAAATTGAGATCGCATAAAATAAATTTGAAATTAAATTATTTTACCATTGGGCTCTGGTTTAACTTCGATTGAAATTTTATCTTCTGTTTCACATTCGGACAATTGGGGATAAAGGTTTGTTTGGTTGCATTCTACCTTTTTGAAAACGATTTTGGTGGACATTTCTTTATATTCAGTATTTTCAACTTTCAGCTCTGGTTTATTTGCTTGATCGGTAGCGAATTCGGTCGACATTTCTTTATATTCAGTATTTTCAACTTTCAGCTCAGGTTTATTTGCTTTGTCGGTAGCGACTTCGGCCGGCATTGCTTTGTTTAAAATTATTTTGATAATTAATATTTATTTATTTGGAACACAATGAATAAATTGGAAATAAAATAAAATTGTTTTACCATTGCTTGGTTTCCTTTTTAACTTGAAAGCACTTCTAATTTTCGCGAATTTGAGTGATTTTTTAATGCTGTCTATTTCACTGAAAATGTTCAATCGACATTTGGTACATAAACAATCACCAAAAATAATCCCGTGAAATGGGACATATTTGTCACATTTTGTAACAAAACTTTGAGAAATTTTGTCGCCAATTGGCTTTGCTGAGAAGCATCTTTGCGGCGTAATTTTGGAAAACTTGCAATAGGACTCCATTTTAAATATAATACTGATATTCTAGATTTTATTATTCAATTGAGATTTTCGTTGTGTAGTGTACACAGTGAAGTTGTTGCCTGGCAAATGTTCATTCATTTGGCTAATGTATAACTACACTTTACTTTTCCTTCTAATACCAATTCTACGAAACTGCCTTCTGGAAGGTATTTATTATTTATAGGTTAAACCTGCACTTTTAAAAAGATTTCAATGCATGTGGTATAATTACTTATAGTTTACTTGCACAAGTATGTTGCTCAATATTAAGGAGTTAATCCAATAACAGCCGAAACACTTCATACGTATTGCTAGCTAATTTGTAGTTACCTTTTAATGTAATACCAATTCTACGAACCTGCCTTCTGGAAGGTATTTATTATTTAAAGGTTAAACCTGCACTTTTAAAATTTCAATGCATATGGCACAGATATATAAGTAATACCTATCTATATATAAAAACTAGATGAAGCCAAGAACCTAAGATTCCGGTAAAATTGAAGCAGACCACTGGCATGGAAAATTGACAGTTCAAAGAACAAACCAACAATTTAGTAGGCGTAGCTGGAAGTTGTTTGTTACAATGTTATAGTTCTTAAATAAAAATAGTGGTGTTCTATGGCAAATACATTCAGTAATCGATAGCAGATATGTTTAAATCAAATCCAAGTAGACGATTTATGCATTTTTTAATCTTCATTTGTAATCCCTTTCCAATAATAAAGTATATGGCTCGGCTGGTTTTTGGCATTCTCACCACAAAATCATATTTTTGGGTTAGTATATGGGGATTTATTGTTGATAATGTTGATAATTAAATAATGATAGTTTTCCTGTCCAGGACATTATAAAATTTCGTCAGCATTCGTTAGGTTAAGGTCATTTTGAGATGAAAATGTACCCATACAATGTGTCCATGCATAAAAGTTAATTTTTTGTGGAAGTTCCTGGATCTCGAGTTACAACGTGGGGCTCAAATAACCTATCCATAATTGCTCAGGACTTCTAGGAATCAGAAAAAGGAATCTGTCCTTTTGCAGCCTTTCCAAAAATAGAGTCAATTTTTGTTCAACAATCGTTCCTAGGTATCTTTCTCACCTAAAGCTAGCAAAACGTGTTCTGCTTTGATTCCTAAAATGTATTTAGTTTTTACCTCAAATGCCTTATTAATGATTTTTTATGTAATTCGCTTTTTTACCATTCAACTATAATTTGAAGCTCGTGGATGAAAAGGATATGAATGAAAAGGATAATGAAAAAGACGCAATTTATTGACGTAGTTTAATTAATTTTTCTTAAATTAGTACTAAAGTTGATTGTTAAATAGCAATAGTAAGAGTACCACTAAAAGATCCCAGCAAGGTGAATTCACTCAGGGATTCAAAATAGTTGGACAAAGTGGCTAATTTGAAGATTGTAGACCCCATCCTCTTTGTAACTTATATCACCAACATTGCTTTCATAATGAACAATAGCTTCTGTTTTTCCTTCTGATGTTGAAAATACCGTCTCTTTTGCTCCAAGCTGATCCCTGCCCTTCATCAAAATAATTTTCACGTCATCTTCTGTCACAGTGCAGATAAAGCGAACGGTCAACGTCATATGAAAAATGCCGCCAGAAGCATGCCCTTCTATGGTAAAGCTCGAAACTATGGGCTTGCCGCTAGTCTTTTTTAAGAAAATTCGATTCAATTAATAACTATTAAATTATTAACAGTAGTAATAGCAAAAACTTTCATCCAACAAAATAAGGCATTTGAATAAAATTTGAGAAACGATTTACAATGGCTTATATTTAATGGCACCCCAAAAATACTTACTTTACCCCAAATATTTATACTTACCTTGCCCCAAATATAATAATGTACCCCAAATATGCTAATTTACCCCAAATATACTAATACAGCCCCAACTTTTAAAATCACCCTAACAAATGCTTACTTCCCCCAAACTTTTGCTTAAAAATCCTATAAAAATACTAATGCAACTATTTATTAAATCAGTTTTTCGACCGAAATCTCAACTACTATTTATGTTTAAATTGTTTTTTTAATCAATATATCAAGTCAACCAGCGTAACTTTTAACGGAGGTTAAATGGTCCATCCGTTTCCATTACTATTTTACAGCAGTTACCGTCTAAAAGCAGTCGGAATTTCAATAATGGAAACTTGGGCTAACTCTAATAGTTTTTATACTTTCTAAAAATTGATGCCAATTTTAGCAGATAAGACAACCATTTAAAATATATGTTATATACTGAACAAACCTAATCTTGTGTTCCAAATGCATTTGGTTTAGGTTGGTCTTGAGTATATAATATATTATGCTGGAACATTATGTAAATCAAGTGCATGCGAATTCGCGACCTCAATATAGAGTATTACAAAGATTCCTAATCTACAAATATAATAGTCAAGACCATTGTTATTATTCGCTATCTCAATCTATAAAAATGTCCTAATGCAAAATTAAGATGCAACTTTTAATGGGAAAAAATAATGTGAAATAACCTTTATATTAAGCTAATATCATATAAACATATCCTTCGTGATTTTATTAATATAATTCATTGTGTTAGTTGTAACGTTAAATGCAAAAGGTTAATACAATTTACATTTACCAAAAATTTATAGTTTGTTTTTCTACTTCGTCTTTCATAAGGCAAAAGTAGAGTGAGAAGCTGGCAGATGTATTCTGTAGGTGTATCTTAACAGTGATTCTATAGTTCATCAAATATTTTCCAGCAAAGTGGTTCGATATATTGAATCCTCTGTAAATGCATGTTCGGTTGTTATTCGGTCCAACGAAGACGGACCCCCATAATGACTCCACCTCAGTCCACTCCAAATCGCCGTCAGCTTTCTCCAAGATAAGTTTGAAAGTACCGTCGTCCTCCTCCTTATCCATATCCTGAGACATCTCAACGTTAATATGTAGATGGTCTTCGCCAAATGTGTCGCGTGACATGACAACCTTTTCGGGAACGGGTAACCTTATAAACCAAAATTAAAAATACCCATTACCACCTAACATATATAGAACAAACAACAAAAACACACCTTAACTTTAAAATATAAATAATAAATAAAATTCTGAATTGTCCGACTTACATAGCAATGTGTTGGGAGTCCAAAGTAGATCCAAATAGAATACAAGAGAAGAGCAAATAAACACGACTGTAGGCCCAGAGATCTTATTGGTGTTATTTGAAGGTACTGCAATTAAGAGAATGTAACACCAAGAACCGTTCCATTCGAGAATCGACGTTTGAATGACAATAGATATACACGTTCATTACTTTTCGGTACCTAAAATGCATTTATTTGGATTAAATTATGTAGTCCAAATAAAATTTAGATACATAAAATGCAGTTTAGATGCCTGCAATGCAATTTAGATACCTAAAATGCAATTTAGATACCTAAAATGCAATTTAGATACCTAAAATGCAATTTAGATACCTAAAATGCAATTTAGATATCTAAAGCTGTCTCAGATGCCTACATTCATTTATTAGACATCTAAAACTGTTTTAGATACCTACACTTAATTATTACATAGATAGATACCCAAAGCTGTCTTAGATGCATACATTCATTTGTTGGATACCTAAAGCGGTCACGAATCTATTGTCGTGCAAATAAAAAGTGACGTGTATTTAAATAGTAAGTATGTAAAAGGTGCCACAGTGACCTAACTACGGATTGGTAACCCGACATTTTGTACACCATTCGAAAGCCTAGCTTAATGCCATGCAATTAAACTTGGTTTAATCAAAACCGGTCGATAGTTAATGGTTTAAATGTTAGATAAAAAATGAATTTGGACCATTTTTCTGCCGGTCCGAACTATGATATCAAGGAACATGTATGCCAACTTTGGTCGAACTCTATTTGCAACTTTAAATGTTATTTTTTATATGGAGCGACGGAAAGACAGACAGACAAAGACAGCTTCGCTGTTAGTAATTGCAAAACTGTAATTGCTTTTTCAATGTAATTGTAATATAGTACAGCAAAACCAAATTCAAAAAATTACCTACAAACATTCTTGCCATAAATACGATAGAGCTCAGCATTCAACTGTTCAATTAAATTTATTAGAACCGACAAATTATTTGATGTAGCTAAAAACTACGTGAATTAATTTTGAATACAGTAGTAAGAAATGTTGGAGTTGTTGTCAAACTTCTTCCTGGCCTTTGCCCTCATTCTTAACGCCGAAGGAAGGTTCTACTCCTACAACAACGTAACCATCAAAAAATATTCATTATCATTGTAAAGATGTAGTCGGATATTTATATGAAAATACTCTTTCCAATAATGAACACCTAGTCATCAAGAAACAATAACAAATTATTCGTTCTATTATTCGTTGAAAACTTAAAAATGATTATGCTGTCATTTATTTTAACTTCTTCATTAATATTGCAGATGAAATTTACAAGTGCAGTTAATTAGCAAAATTTACTAATCTAATATATTGCATTCTTTGCCAAAATAATCATAATGTAGAATCAATTATACCTTACATGTTGTTAGTATTAATACACTAATGATACGATTAGGAACTAGATACTTTCATTAAAAGGTAACTTGTAATCCTAATTTTGAATTGGAAAAGTGTAAGTAAAAAATTGTTCCTCGGAATTATCATCATCACCTTCGTGAGAAGAATAGGGTAATAGTAGGCGGCGTACAGCAAAAAGCTTGTAGCCAAAAAACTGTACTACTGACATAGCAACTATAGCTCCATTGGCATATCTGCGGTAATTTCTTATACTTTTTAACCCAACTTTCTGTCCCGGAAAACGCTGTGACAATATCTTCATGTTATTCTGTGTAACAATTCCTGGTGGTAACATTTTTTGAATACCGTCAATGTAGCAGATTAAGTCAGTCTTGATCATTTCTTCTGCAATCTCCCGAGCGGTGTAGGGTGTTCCGTATTCAACTTCTATCTGAACGTAATCAGCTGCTCTTCGTAAATACGGCACCGTTTTGCAGCGGAGTATTTCTAACTTTGACCCCTAAAATAAGAAAAAATGATTATTTCTACAAAACCAAGATAGGAGTTTTTAGATAGCTCACGAAAACAATCAGAAAATAATTATGTATGTCATAATTATTATTGTAGTTATTGTACATAACTTACCACAGCGTGAGTTATTGCCCATTTTACATGAATGGTGTCCGTTTGGTATGCAAATCGCAATGTATATAACCCTGGACCTTTCCATTTGAATGGGCGATGCAATATTGGTCTGCAGAGATCTATATACAAATCTTTATTTTCTGTTTGAAGTATCTCAGAAGACGATACATGAACAAGCTGCATAAAAATGGAAGGTAGGCCAGATAAAAAATCGTTTGCTGCCACTAATGACACACCGACTTCCAAAATTTCTCCTGCCGGTAAAAATCGCACGCAATCCATTCTGTACAAAATTTTAAACTTTTGTTTTAAATCACAATTCTTTATAACAAAAAAATAAATGTATACATACAGTAATGTACAAATAAAAGTCAGTATTCAAACCTATGCAGGAATTTCCAAAAATATTAAAAGCTAGTTAGTTTCAGCTGGCAAGGGAAATTTTGAGCGT
Organism: Tomocerus mixtus; assembly: GCA_034694165.1. NCBI lineage: Eukaryota > Metazoa > Arthropoda > Collembola > Entomobryomorpha > Tomoceridae > Tomocerus > Tomocerus mixtus. Next base: position 4,653 of record JAQFYC010006308.1, on the reverse strand, counting down.
TGACGAGAACCTCTTCAATGATTTACACCAGCATCCAGTAAGCTTCCCGCCAGCTGACCAATTTCTAGCAACCGTAGACCGAATTAATATTGATTCCTAGCTTTTCTCCCGGAAAGCGGGTCAAAATTCGCTCAATCGTTGCAGTGCTTCCCACCGACGCTCAAAATTCCCCTTGCTTGCTGAAGCAACCGTTACGCAACTAAAACACGCACCCGTGTGTTTAAATTATTAGACTCAATTATCTGATAAAATCCTTTAAAATTAGTACGAACCAAAAATTACGCTATAGAATAGAAACTGTAAATAACTTGAAAGTTAAGTTAAAAGTGAAATTAACATTTGCATATTAAATTAATTTTAAATTTCCTAAATTATTGCAGCCTTAAGTTTTTACATTTATTCTTTAGCAAGAAAGCAAAAGGACACAAACAAACAAACCATAAAGCAATAACACGTCACAAATTTAGAAAGTGCGTTAAACTAACAAAATACTGATATAATCCTGATTCGAGAGGTACCCATATCACAACTACAACGTTCCAACTTTTATGTCCGTTGAGTAAAGTTACAAATAGATAAAAAATGGATTATTGGAATACTAAATAGGAATTAATGCATTGCATTTTAGGTATCTAAAATTGCATTTTAGGTATCTCAATTGCATTTTAAGTATCTAAATTGCTTTTTAAGTATCTAAATAGCAATGCATGCATCTAAATTGCATTTTAGGTATCTAATGCATTTTAGGTATCTAAAATTGCATTTTAGGTATCTACATAGCAATGCATGCATCTGAATTGCATTTTAAGTATCTAAATAGCAATCCTTGCATCTAAATTGCATTTTAGGTATCTAAAATTGCATTTTAGGTATCTTCATAGCAATGCATGCATCTGAATTGCAATTTAGGTACCGAAAAGTAATGCGTGTGTATATGTGTATGCGGTCATTCAAACATTGATTCTCTTATGGAACGGTTCTTGGCGGTACACCGGGTAGCTGTTGTCATTAAAACATTAACTTCTCTATGATAATCATCTACGACGGTCTTGCGATTACATTCCACTATTCGCTGTACATTCCACTATTTGCTGCATATTCTAACGTAAGTAACATTTTCACTTTTCCATTAATTGCAGTACCTTCAAAAGTAAATAACATCTTAACGTAATATATTTATAATTGTACTATTTATCATTACCTTATATAATATTTAAACAACATTTCTCAATTAATTGCTAAAATTTTCAGTGTTTTCCTATACTTGTAATCAATTAGGCATTACACAATGCTGCCCCACCATTTCATCCTATGGTTAGTTCAGGACTTTCTAAGAAGAAAAGGAGGAAGCTGCTCTTTTTCTTACCTGGAATCACATCTTCTGGACTTTTTGTCTAACAAACTTCCTGAAGGATACATGTGGGCTCTCTACAAAACCCTTCAAGTAAAGAAAGGTGAGTAAATTGTTTGCAAAAATTACCAAAGTGCACCAACTGATCATTTACTACATACCTATTAATACGAATATTTTTTACTAACAGCTGTGACCGACAAGCAGGTTTTACTGATGCTGTGGATTAAAGAACAAAGTCACTCTATTTTTAGCGATGGGATTGTCTACATGCTGCATCATTTTGACCCACCAAGAGAAATGTGCAACATATGTCTGTATACCAGTTTGACAATCGTATGTATTCAATGTGACCAACCAGTATGCTATCCTTGCTTCATAAAGTCTAAATCAATTTGCCCATATTGTCGTTACGACAACACTTACCTTAACGTACTTATTGAAACTTTATATGACATGTAAAATATATATTTTTACATTACATAATTTTCCTAAAGTCTAATTTTTCTAATGAATTTATTACAGTATGTTATTTTCGTATTTTCTCTAATGTTTATGAATAAAGTCATACGGTCAATTAATTTGTAATGTATTTCATATAAGATTATTATGGCTTAATTTGTAATGTACGTTCATATTATTACGATTATGGTGTCATGAAACTAAACCAGTTTAGCACACCCCAAACAGCAGCTAATGTTTTTTTGAATTCAAATGAACAAGGTGACTATTAGGAATGAACTACTGCTTAGAATTAAATTATTGGCTTACTGGGGGTTATTAAATTGCATCCTTGGAAGAGAGTTCTACATTATAACCCCCTAGGTCTCGATTGTGTTAGAATATCCTTATGCTATTTTAGGGTGAACGAGGTGAGCAGGGTGAATTTTATTTCAGGGTGCAAATTACAATATCCCTATGCTAATACATGGTATAAGAATGTATAAGTATATAAGTATAAGTATAAGTATATAAGTATAAGAATGTACCCTTTGGGGGGGCCTTATTTGGACCATTTTTGAACTGGCCCGACATATGATATCAATGAATATGATATATATTAGCGTAGTGCTGATGTCAATTCTCTCTCTATAATAACTACGCAACTCGGGTATTCATTGAATGGGAATTTCTCTTGTGTTGTTATCCAACTCACAGGTAGGAACAATATTATTTTAAAAATGGATTGCTAAGCGGAATGAATGCGTCCTTAAACCTGATCTTGATTATTGCTTGATACCGTAAGTTCAAAACTGAGGTAACTTATGCCTTCTTGCCAACTAATAATTCCACGATGTAACTTTAATTTGATTCTTGCCGTGACTATTTCAATATTAGCATCAGCATTGCACGGAGCTATTTATATTGACTACTATTTTATTCCAATTTTGCATTGTGCTATGCTGTCATAATTTTTTCTAACCTAACCTAACCTCAAGCAATAAAGGAGAGCTGTGACCCAAGCGACCCCAAGCCTCCCTGGATGTATCCAAATCTTCATCAAAGTAGTACATATGATGTGATTGCAAGCTTGCAATATTCTAACTCGTAAATAAACGACAGTGTGGTGTGCTCAAGTAAATAATAATGATAAACGCGGTTATTAATTACTCCTGCTATGCCATGTTCCCGAGTGATACTTTCGTCAAAAATATGGCAGTCGGCTTGAAATGTGTGTGCAATGAAAATACTAGCAGGATTTTGGGTAGAAATGGTGAAGACTAAATAAGGACAGAATATTTTAACTATATATAAATTCGAAAAATCAATTGTTTATTATTTGTAATAAACATATATTCAGATGTTAAAGTACAATGACGCACCATTTATTTGCGTTGAATTTAAATACAAAATGGAATTATTAACGTATGCTCGTGTTTCTTCATAATTCCAAGTGACAGGAGTAACTTGTACCATGTCAACGAATTCGCCAGATGGAAATTGCTTCGATAGATTCTTTGTATAAGTCGAATCTCGTTCTCTCTCTAAATGCCTCAAGTATATGTGTTACCAGTCGAATAAATTCAAAGAAAGGATATTTGCCAAAAATGTGGTTCCTCCAGAAAACATCACTACTTCGTGGAAGAAAAGTAAATGCAATTATTTTCTTTTCCCATCTGGAGATCTTTAGACTGCAGCCAATGTTTTTTCTTCCTATGATGTCCATGAACAACGACTCTGCAAGCTCCTCTTTTCCTACGGAATAAATACAAATACAAAATACATAATAATTTGAGCAAATAATTTAATGCTTTAGTTTCCCCAGTTTAATATGTTGTGATTTACTATCTGTATCATTTTCAAATACCTTCAATCCATGATCCCATTCTAGAATTTATTTCGGCATTCCAATTGTATAGTTTTCGCAAAAACGGCCAATACCCTAAATAAAAACATTTAATGAGAACTATTAACTAAAGCTTAACAAAAATTAATGAATAAATTCTAATTCGTTACTCCAGCAATTCGCAAGCGTATTATACTCTAAATTCAAATATAACTGCACTTAACACAATATCCAAAATTAATTTTGATAATAAAGAAAAGAATTTACTTGCGTGTTCTGCAGAATGTGACTTTCGTTGTTGCGGTATCTATACAAACAAAATACTTCCAAGTTTCTGATTTTCCTAATCTCAGTGATTATAAAGTGACAAGAATCTTTAAAAACAATTTTTAATAAGATTATAGTTATCTACGTTTCAGATAGGTACCATAGGTGCTCTACATAAATAAATTATTTTAATTAATTAAAAATCCATATAAGGAATTCTAGTCCGCAAATATTCATATCTAAGATCTGCGAACCAAAAACTGAGCTGTCCAAATGGCAGTGCAAACATAAGGTTGTACAAGAAGCGCGTTGACGATTTAGTTTATAAATACATTCTTTCCAAGTATTTCCATAATAATCAAATATTAAGTGAAACACCGAAACAGCCGAATTAATTGTCAACCTTTAACATGAAATATTTTACTATTACGTCAACGGTTTATTCCACTAAAATATAGCAAATATTCCTAAAGTTAAGGTTCATCAGTTTACTTTGATAGCAACAAACTGCCAAACTGATGAAACTTGGCTTTAAAAATACACGTCACCAGATAAATATACGATATACATTCGTGCTATGCATTAAAGCATTTTTATACACATTTATGTACAGAGACTAGTACTTTATATTCACTATTTTTATACATGGTATTAATATCTAAAGTCAAGGCTCATCAGTTTACTTTGATAGCAACAAACTGCCAAACTGATGAAACTTGGCTTTAAAAATACACGTCACCAGATAAAT
>JAQFYC010006307.1:0-12433 GCA_034694165.1 Tomocerus mixtus | reverse complement strand
GGTGAAAACTGAATCTCTTGTATTTCGGGACGGGTTCTGTTCTTCAGAATATGTTATAGCCCCTTGATTTGGAAGATGATCAAATAGGGAGATGTTTTCAGGTGTAAATTTTAATTTTCGTTTCTGCGATGTCCCTTTTGTACTTGTTGGTGCGGTATTGGCACTATCACGACTTACTCCAATATTTCCATTGGGAGCTTTTAGAGATTTAAGGATTAAAATTTTACTCCGAAGATTAGTATCACTGTTAATGACTCTATGGAAATTATCGTACTTAGTTGGCGGAAGATCCAAAGAAAGAGCACCGTTTTGGGGAAGATCGTCAAAAAGCGATTGAGAACAAACTTTTTGAAAATTGTATAAAAATAATATTACTACTAACTTCCCCCTTTTCATATTGACAAGAATTATAATTAAGTATGAAGAAAAATATAGTATTTTACGTGAGACACATTTGGAAAAAGGGAACAGTTTTTACATGAATGTTGTAGAGGAAAGCTTGAGACTTGAAATGAAAGAAAAATTTATGTTTTCGCTTATTTGAGCTACTGCCTTACATATATTGAAATTGAAGTACTTATTCTTTGAGCCTTGTTGTACAAATACTAGATATTATGGCTCAATACTAATCTAATCTAAACTACCTACCAATTTTCACAATGCAAATAACCGGTATGTGATAAATTGATATCATTCAGGATTCATTCAGTTTCATATAGTTTTTAATAAGAATTTGCTTTGCCTTTCTTTTATTTATTAGTGAAATAACAACATGATGAGCCATTATTGTCACTGTCACCAAATGAAAGTGTAACATTACGATAGCTTCATCATTATTATAATGTATTATTGCCCATTTTCACTAACTGTTATTGCAAGAATCGGCCAGACTAATTTGCACACCCTGCCAAGACTACGGACAGGGTAAAAAACATGTTTTGCACCACATAATGGAGTGAGCGCACACCCCTAAATACACATAGCGCCCATCCCGACATGCATTTCGCCCACCCAAGCCCACCCCTGCAAGCAATGCGCCCACCCATACATAAATACATGTAAATAACGCTCACCTATCTCCATCTATATGTTTTATATAAGTTTAGGAAGGGGTGGGCATTATGTAAATAGGGGTGGGCGTTATATGTACATGTATTTATACAATATAGGGGTGGGCTGAGCTAAATGTATGCAGCGGTGGGCGTTGTGTATTTAGGGGTGGGCGCCCACCCACCCCATTATATGGTGCGAAATATGTCTTTCACCCTGTACTTTGAGTGAGCAAGGGTGGGCGGTGTGGGGAAATTAGTCTGGCCGATGCAAGAATCAATGGTTATGTAGCTATGAAGAATTTCTATACTGTAAATCCATTAGCTAAGGAGAAGGTGGAATTATCAGCAAAGTCCATTAGGGCAATGGATTATCCATGTTACAGATTTGGGACGCTTTGATTTCTTTTATCTCAATGACTGCAACGCAATTTCGAATATAATCCCTACATTTTCTACTGAACAACTTTAGTTCAACTGACCAGCTTTCATTGCAATTCAGTTTTACTGTATTTCGTTGGGAAATCTATGGATGCATTTTGGCAACGACATCAGAAATACTATCTGATTAAAGCAGGCAAACTAACAGCTATATGTATGTAGTATCTACCTATACCGATACACTTGTGTTGACCAAAATGTTGGTTATTACCCTTTAATGTCAACTTGTCGTTTGGTAATGTAAAATACATCATACTCCCATAACAATTAATTCAGAAATGCATGATAAATTACGATGCATAGGTACCATTTCTTTTTTTTTTCTACTACGACCAACTTTGTGAAAATATATAAAGCAATCTTGTACTTTCGATTTCATTTCTATGAAATGCAATTATGTTCTTCATTGCTCAACGCTTGTATTCAGTTGGAATATTGGGGCGATGAATGAATCATCATTAGATAAATGCAAAACTGTAAATAACGGTAGTGGCACGGTGGCAGTATGTCAAATCGCATCATCAATATGAACATTTCAGGTTATAATCTGTATATTTGTATCTGTACAAGAACAAAGGGAAAGGATTTGATTTAATGTCTCGCATTTTTGAACCTATAGAAGCTATATTATTTAAAAAAAAATCATATTGGGGTTTCCAATGAGTCAAATTCTTAACTTACCAGATGAACTTAACTATTGTTATGTCGTAGTATTTAACTGCTATATTATAATTAGTATCTAAATTGAAGCGCCTGCATTGTATGACTATATACAGATACTTATCAGAGGTATTAAATAAAAATTGCTAAATAAAATTAGAAGAAAATGCATCTCTTGCACGCAACTATTAGTGTGTTAGACTAGCAAAGAGGATAAAACAAACAGAGGATTTAATATTTAATGCTGAATGCGTGAATAACTCTGTGGGCAAGATGTGCAACAAAGACTAGACAAGCAGACAACATCGTTATAGAATCGTGTGTAGAATGGCATGTTTTAATATGCAAGTTCAGTTAATATTAGGAAATATTAGCAACACCAGCCACATATCATGCAAAATTCAAATGTATTTTTCTAGCAGACCACTAAATATTAGAGCTCATAAATAATTAATAACTATTATTTGCATTGGCGAGTCTTCAAAAGACTCAGTCTGGGGTTGCTACAATCTATCACTGTATAGAAACGTATTAACTGGGGTCACTGGCTATTTTTGCATGTACATTTAGTTTAAAGTTTGCATGCAGTAGTGATGTGATAGCACAGTAGACTGGGCCAGTCCTTGAAAATAATAAATAAATCTTTATAAATAGATAGGATACCTTTATGGCTTCTTCGTAATTTAGTATTACAAATAGTACAATAGGTTCAGAAAATAATGCAGAATACAGAACTCATTTCATTCAGTGCTTAATAAGTATGTAATTGTATGCATATGTATATGTGGCTAGTACAGAAAGCTACCTAGTGTATCTCGTATGCATATACGAGTAGAAATTTCATCATGCATATCTTACACCTTAATAAACATAATACTTAATGACTAACTACAGATGGTAACTATATAAGTATTGGTATTGACGTGACCTGGAGTATATAAAACATATTATGGGTATGTCATAGTAATATGTTACAGGATTTTTTGACAGCTAAACCCAAATTAGGAATATGTACCTCTTAAACTTTGGGATAGAAACTTCCCTATGCCCTGTCTCTTATTCCCTCTAGAATATTTAGACGAATGCTAAACCTCGTACACTTAAAGAAGCAATTTATGAATTTAAAATAAGCAAAAGTAATTCTGTTGGACCTTATGCTGTTTTAAAATGAGTAATGCTGATATTTAGCTTGACAGGTGATTTTATAATAATCGCAAACATAAAATAATTGTTGCTAAATATGAGACTAGTCATACCATAAAAGGTGCCATGCAATTTACATGGTCTGCTTCTAAACGATTAAGTATAACTTAACTTAATTATGGGTTACTATTTACCATTAACAAAAATTGTATACCTAATACATATATAGCATATTATACTTATAACTAGGTACATAGTAGATATGCATTTACTTATATGAGTATGAATATGAATATTATGAAGTATTAAGCTGTACAGCTTAATACTTCATATTCATACTAATAAAATGCAAATGTAACGTTATAATTATTTATCTACTAATTAATAATACAAAATATATTGAGTGTAATTACTTAGGTATTCAATGATTTGGGGACTGATGCCTAATAGATAGATTATTTTATTTATATTACGATATTAGAGCTGGTAATGAAAAAATGTTGGGATAGGAAGGATAGATTATAGGTACGTCTAGCCATTATTATACTGCACAAGTATTTATTATTGTGAATCTATAGTAAGGTAAGTAATACTAATATTAGTAGTATTATGATTTCATTAAGACATAACATAAAAATACAATTAAATGCTTGTGATGTTATGTAACAAACAAAGATATGTACCTAAATATTTATTCTATTGTGTATAATGATTATAGTAATAGTTCGTGCCTATTGTTTATACACATGTTAAGCCTACGAAATGGAAAATATTAATTTCTTTAAGTTGTAAGTAGCTAAAGACCTATGCAGGTATCACAGTAGCCGTGTTCATGGAAGCATGTCAACTTATATTTGCGTACAGCTTGTGTGCATGTCTCTACTTATCTACAACATAAATTACATTATACATTCTCATGAAACAAAATTTTTAACCTCCTACGTAGTTTGGACATGTTTACAAATAAGTAGCTAACGTATTAGTCATTAGCCTTTAGCTTTTAATGATCTGCAACTTAAGCTCCATCGAGATGTAAAGTTCATTGCTAACAATGAGCAATAGGTTTGCAAGATCCTCTTTATTTCCTAACACAATTGTGACATAATGAATATGCAATATCAAAAGCTATATAAAGGAGAGCAGTCAATTGCATCTGTTTCACTAGTGTTTTGATGGCGCAGGGGACCAGGTTGATAATATATTAGGAAAAATGATTTCACTAATATTATTTTGTGGAAAAGTGGTAATTTTAATTGGTGTGTTTAAATTCGTATTTGATTGGCTAACAAGATTTACGAAGGATACGTCCAAAAAGTCTACAGGTATTGTTTTATCTTCGAAAGTGATTATTTGTTTTTATATTCGAGTGATCTGATCAATAATTTAATGAATTTGTGAAAATTTAAAGTGTGGTTCATTCTGTTTCTGATTTCAATTTATAGTTTCAAGCATATCCATTGTACCCCTTGTAGTAAAAAATTTATTCGCAAAAGTTCCTACACCGTTACATGAAGCTTATATGAAAACTGGTAAAGCCATCGGAGATCTTTTCTTTGTGGATTGTGTTCTCTTCGATCATGGTATTAATACATTTAAACCAGTTTTTGAACAATTTGTAAGTTTTCAATAAAACATATTTGTTCATTATGTACCATGTTTTGTTTTTTGGACTTTTTTAATTACAGTAATTATAAATGGATATGAAATGGTGAAAGAGGTTCAAAACTCAGAAAGCTGGGCTGATCGTCCAGTTGAAAGAACATGCATGGAACGGTCCATGGGAAAACCCCTCGGTAATTGACATTCGTATTTAATATTACACTCTCGTGGGATAAATAAACTACACAATTTCTGCAAAATTGGAGAATAAAACACTTCGGTACTAGCTTATATGTAATTAGGTGGTTAAAGCTTTGAATTTGTATAATTGTTGTATACAATAATGCATCTTAAATCTACCAAACTCATTTATTTAGACAATTAAGCAGAGATATTCAAATAAAATGAGAATTAAAATAAGTAGTAAACTTTTACAATGTAAATCAAAGAAGGCCTTTTTCTTTTACTAGGTTTATAACAATTAATTTGAACTAGTAACTTAATAATTTGTAGGCATATTAGTCAACAACGGAGAGGCTTGGAGGGAGGTGAGGAAATATTCTTTCAAAACGTTAAGGCAATTGGGGCTGGGGAAGAATCAAACCATGGAAAGTATTCTACGTGACCAGCTGCAAGATTTGCTGGACTCTGTGGATAAAGAAAGAAAATCCAAAGGCGATATCGTCCCAGTGAATCACTTTTTTTCTCTTTCGGTAATAAATGTGATTTGGGGAATTGCCAGTGGGGGAAAATTTACTGAAGACGACCCTGGATATCGCCAATTGCTGCAAATAACGGATGGCATGGCCAATATGTCGCATTCCGACTTCGTAATTTTCAATATCTTTTATTTCTTAATCAAAATGTTTCCAGCTGCATTTGGATACAAGGACTTGATTCACACTCCGGGGATTTTGAGCGACTATTTCACGGTTGGGTGCCTTATTTTTACAATTGAAGTTCATTTATGTTAATTGGGTAGTTTAGAGGAAGAAATAATACATATAATATATGCACATGAAAAAGAAAATAATATTGCTTTGCCTAAAATGAGCCAGCTATTGTACCATAAATATTTAACGTGATTATAATCCTAATATTGTGATCGTGTTACTAAATATTTCCATATTAAGGTGCATCGTGTATGTATGATTTTTGTTTAACCAAAGTAACTACTGAATAGGGCATCCTGAAAGAGAGACAACGCCTCGGGTTCTACAAAACAGATCCACGGGACTTCATTGACCATTTTCTGCAAAAAATTGACGAAGATACAACTGGAATGTTTACAAGGCAGCAACTTGTTATGGTTTTAGTTGATCTTTTTCAAGCAGGAATCGATACGGCAAGTAAGACGTTGGAATTTAGTCTTATGCATATGATTCTAAACCAACGGGTTCAAAAGCGAGTCCAGTTAGAGATTCAGAGCGTAATTGGAAAAGATCGAGCACCTTCATTTAATGAAGATAGGCAACAGTAAGTATTTTATTGTCATATTTATTTTAGGAAATCGTATGATTCTTCCATTTATCTTCCAAAATGATTTGGAAGTTGCAATGTTTCCGAAGTACATATTTAAAATGTTTTTATAGGATGCCATATACCTGTGCAACTATTATGGAAATTCAAAGAATGGCAAACATAGTTCCTATTAATTTCCGCAGCGCAAGAAACGAGACCTACATAGGAGATTATAAGATTCCTAAGGTTTATTTTATCAACAAATGTTTTGTATTGTGCCATTATACATTGTAAAAGTGGGTATTAATTGTTAACATACATTTTATATGTGGATATGACTTTGCAGGGAACTTGGGCAGCCGTGAACTTATATAGTGCACATATGGACGAAGAATATTGGGGCGATCCCCATGTATTTAAACCTGAAAGGTTTTTAGACGAAAAGTTAAATATTATAAATAGACATCGTTTGATGGCCTTTGGAGGAGGTATGTTATAACATAAATTGGTTGAATATGTGTTTATTATTTTAACATGTACTTGAGAATGTTCCTATTCAGGTCCTCGGATGTGCATCGGAGAGCAAGTTGCCTGTGCTACAATATTCACATTTTTTGTTGGAATCCTCCAAAAGTATTCATTTTCATTGGGTCACCCGGGTGAGCAGCTGATGTCCGACCCTTCGTCCTCATTTTTAGGAAGACCTAAGCCATTTTCTGCGACACTGACATCAAATAGTTAGTCAATTGTTGAATGAGTAGCAATTTTTCCTTGAAATTTCTGCCATTGTGGTTATTCTTGTAAGTAAGTACCTAAATATAAACGCATGATAATCATATGCACATAAATTAGATGCAATCATTAATCATACACTACTATTTCTTAACAATTACAAGTTCAATGTTTTCTATATCAATGAACTGTGTGCACATAATCACTCTAGTGGAAAATTCAATGTTTTCTTCATGATATTACTTATTAACTATCAATGAACTCTGTGTAGTGTGTACACATTTATTGCATGGATCTTTTTTACTAATTTCAGGTGTACTGTATTAATTGTGTCTTATAAAAGTATAAAAAACTCTATAGCGGCTCAACGAGAAGTTTGGCCAACAAAATGTTCGCTGAACCATATATGAGTTTTCAGCCCCCTTAATAAATGTGATAAATGAATTATGCTCTTCGCCAACTAAATCAACGCTAAAAGGCCTATGTTAATCTGCGTAAACATTCTCCAATTATATTATTACCTCGACTGCATTATTTTACACAATGCGATTATCGCAAACAATGTGTTTCACAAGGGCTTCAGGATGCAAGAAAATATTATTTTATTTTTTATTGAATATGTTAGTCCTTAAATTCCAAACATTGTACAAATAATATCTTGTTTTATTTAAGTCAATAAAATGGACCATAAATTGCCATTGCCATGTATTCAAAACTGGAGTAGTTAAGCTTTGTAAGTGTAAATACTTAATCTTTGGCGAAGTAAATAATATGTAACGGATGACATTAAAGATCAAATCTAGTATCAAAACCATGGGACATAATTGAAAATTGTTGTGTATGCACATATTGTTTAAATGACCACTTAAAATTGTCTTACATACAGAAAATGCAATATGCAACATTTGTTAGGTTTTAGTTTTATACGAATAGTTTGCCATTACAAATGGAAATTGCGAAGTAAACACGAAAAGTGGTAGTAATATATTATCGCACTCATAATCATGTTCTGCAATAATTACTCTTATAAATTAAACCTTGAGATTGTAAGTTACTCCACTATCTTCACTTAAGTGCATATTGTTCATTCGTTATCTTTATTATGTAATTTGCTTAAAATTATTCGCTATACACAAGAGAAGCAAGCTAGAGCAGTGCGTGAGCATATGAATACTACATTACGCACAGGTAGCTTTACGTATAGTCCTAGATATACTTTACAAACTTTAGTACATACATACATACAAAGTCTTACAGTTTAGTTAGATATAATATTATTTGTAATCAGTGCAGCGTGGCTTGGCTAGTAATAGTACAAAAGGTGCAGGTTAACACTATTATTGCTTGCAGCACATATATAACTTCCTGCTGTATACAATGTACCGTACAGTACAAACTATATACATTGATTGCATGATAGATAACAATTTCACACTTTGATTGCCTTGCATCATCCTCATCTTGTTTTCAGCTAATTAAACACGAAGACAGCTTATGCCATTACAAGATGTAATACATAATACAGAAATAATAGGCAATAAATATTTGACATTCTGATAAAATATTGCAGGACATGTTTTTTAGGTTCTCAATTACTAGTAGTATTTTTATACCGAGATAAATTCCTAAACAGTTATTATACTTAGTTTTTTCTCATGCTGTGGTATACCGTATAGACATACTGGCACTGGCCCTGCTTAAATTACATAATAAACATAATGTGTGTAGTATGTATTGTTATTTGGCTGCTACGATTAATGCATGTAATTAATTACGTATGGATTTATTTACTGTTTAATTACGACTAAAATTTGACAATGGTGATTAAAGATAAAATATGTGTTTTGCTGATAAATGTGTGGTATAAATACTTTTCATTTTGATGACATTTGCTGCTGACGAGCTACGATTTAGTTTGGGATTTTGTAGTATATTCTTTAAGTAAATTTTGAAGTAGGCCAACTGTATTAATTTCGTCAATGAACTGATGGACACGTTTCTCCGTGCTTTCAGACGCGGCCTTTTGTTCGAGCACTAAAGACTTCATAATTTCCAAAATCGAAACAATATCTGCTACTCTCTCTTCCATTGAAAGCAGCCGATTGGAGTATGAATTGGAAATCTCCTTTTTCTCATCCTACATAAGTTTTTAAATCTGATATACCTATACTATTATTTTAACCGAAAGCTTGAAGGAATACTATTGTTATTTTAATAAATGCTTTTGGGCATTTCCAGTCGGCCCATAATCCATTTAAGGGGACAAAGGGAAACTATATGTACCTTTAATTTGGGTTCCAAAATGGCGATTGTGTACGATTGAGATGACTTTAAGGCCTTTTTGTTTTCATTGCTAAAGAAAATTATCACATATTTACATTTCATAAGCACAGTTTTGTATCTTATAGTAATTCTCTAAAATGGCTCTATTCTATTCCCGTGTATTTTTAAGGGATTCGCTAAATATCAAAAGAAATCTGTTAACTTGCCTATTCGCTAAACATGAGTTCAACTTTTTCTGAATTTCTTCGTTTTCACTTGTAAGGAGACAGATTTTATTTTCCAGTTGCACAACGGCTTCTTTTAGGATGAAATTGTCTACCTTCAGGTCCTGAACATGCCGTAAACGCTTTTTCAACATGTGATTTTCATCCTTAATAAGTCTGATATTTTCCTGTAAATAAGACAATATCAATTAACTAATAATTGAAGTTAATCAGTTAACTGTATTATCAGTTAAAAGTTAGCTAATAATATAAATAGTTATAGTACAACAACATTAATACCATGCTGTGGCATATTACCTTTAAAGTGACAACTTTTCGATACAAATCAGCATTAGATTCAGAACTCATCTTTATTTCTTTTTCAGGTTCCGGCTCGTCTGCCACATTTGGCGAGTCCGTTATTTCAAATAAATCAGATTCTGTAATTCTAGGAATATGAAAATTTCATAACATTTGGAATTTTTGAAAGTATTAATCTACAAAAGCAAAAACTGGTTTGATATCATGTACGGTAAACCCTACTTTGTTTTTTTAATGATAAATCCTTCCAATGGCTGTAATTTGTTCTCGCTTTCGACAGTTGAAGATATAGGCTTATCTTTATCTCCGAAATCGCCCTTCATGCCAACGGGATCATCTTTAGTTGCTTTACGAGGAACAGGCAAATGGGACGACTTCTTTTTGGACAATTTCCCCTTGATCGTTCTACTCTGCAAAATATCAAAGGCTGGTTATTTCTTGGAAACCATAGATAGGCATAAATGAGTAGGAGAATAAGCTATTGTAGTGAGGATGCTTTCTGAAAACAGTATGAGGTACTGAGCATAAAGTTTACAATTTGCCTGAAAATTTTTTTACCTGGTCAGGAAAATTTTGCTTCAACAATTTTTCCATCAATTTATGTTGATGTATCATAGCATCCTTCTTCTTCTTGGAATACGAGCCTTTAAAATCGTGCATTTTACAGATTTTACCTATTGAGTCTGATTGTTCTGAGAAAGATACATTGTTTCCTCCATCATTCAAACCTTTACTTGATCCCTTTATAGTTTGTAACTTACTCAATTGGTTAAGTTCTGGCTTTGCTGGATTTATATTCTTCTTACTGCGTAATTCATCGTATTTAGAACTTCCAAAAAGTACAGGCAAGCAGCAAGCATGTCCATTTTCAAAATCGTCCATATTGTTACTTGGGATGGGAGATTGATATTCATGACGCACCAGTTTGCCACCTGGTTTGCCACATGCTGAGTGTTTAAGGGTAGTGTAAGACATGAGGTAAAAGTGGGTTAGTACAGTAGCTTGCTATATTAAATCATTATTATGGATTTTGACTGACTGCATTTGGATAATGTTGTACTACTGCTGATATTATGAATATGGGTCCAAATAATTTGCAACAAAAATAAATTATCAATGATAGAAGAATAAGAGCAATTAGGACACCCAATAATTAACTAACAAGTTTTCGTATCCCAGGAGATCCTATATAGTGTCATACAGCCCAATATTTACATGGATAGGTATCACAATACTATACAAACGCAACTAGTACTTTTGGAACACAGAAAAAAAATCTTTTAGTCTAAGTTTACAAATTGCTCTTTGATTTGGTATTCTTATGTTGTTTCATCAAAACCCTTAAAAATCTCAAATAATTTCTCATTGCGTATGGACATAATTTTTTGCACTTCTGATTTATGAATGTGAAGACTATTTTCCCAATACTTAAAATATTGAACTTAACTTGGGTATATTCATATAGATACTCCGTAAAGGTTGCTTATTGAAGTAGTTCACCATGTCTAAGTCAAAATCCACTGGGAAACTTACAATATCAGAGGTTCTATGGAATATATGGGACTATACACGTGTCTGTGTAGGTTGACAATCTATACCTTGTAGATTACTTATATCACATTTAATTTCCAATCTCTCTTTGGTCATGCCTTTTTTCATCTCATAATATTTATGTCACTTTAAGTACCTTGCCTTGAGACAATCTTCGCTGGTTAGTGTACGTTTTAGGTGAAAATATCGTCCATTTATACACCTTATTAAAAGTAGTTAACTAATAACTTTACTTTGCCTGTTGTTTTCTAGGTCCTCATACAACTGTACATCGTAATGTACTATGGATTTTTGGCTGCTACAGTGATGTTTCTTCTAGAAATATGTGACATAAGCTATGGTATCTATACCTGGATTTTTGTGTTTGCTTGTTGGATAAAAATCTTCGCAATCGAAGATCCCCGGTTACTGGATTACACATTTGTTAAGCTTTTCGTACGTGGTCCTTATACCCTACCTTTAATTTTCGGTAGTTTTATGTTTTCCGATAAATGCATGTTTGTATATATGGGAAGGCACAGTGACCAGGCACAGCACATCTGTACATACCTATAATAGGCATAATATGGGAATCGACTTGTATTTTCTTTCAAATTTTGCAGGAAAGCGAATTATACAATAGTTAATGCGTGATTTCAACTTCAACTATTTGGATAGAGAATTTTACGATTTTTAAAAGATGTATGCAGTGTTAGGTATTCCAACTGTATTTTAAACCATTTTAGCACAATATACAATATATGATCAATATTTTGGCATCAGCCTAACGTATCGTTCGTACCCCATTGCGACAAGAGTCTAAAATTCTAATCTTTATCAAATCAGTTAAAATTGCATATTATGGATAACTTGGTCAGTTTTCTGAAAAATGAAAAGAATATGCAGATTTTGTGTGCCCCTGTGCCGGCGAAGTCCATTAAACTACGACATGTATATTGTATTGGAGATATGTGTAGTATGTAATTGTAAGCTGCATACAAAAATCAATCT
>JAQFYC010006306.1:0-12437 GCA_034694165.1 Tomocerus mixtus | reverse complement strand
TGAGTGTGCGACCTTGGTATACACTATTACTATGACTGAGAAAGTAACCACTAACTACACCGTTCCAAAATCCTTGGATATACTGTCTTTAATTTCCCCCGGCTAACAAGAACGAGTAGGCAATATACATAAAACTTACTTAAATATAGTAGCTAGCGGTACTGAGAAGTACTGCTAAAATATATGAAAGGAGACCAAGCTGTTGAAGTTGTGCTCAGGAATCCAGAAGTCTATTGAATGTGGTTATTGTAATCATTTTTTAAAAATAATCATTGGATACATATTTTTAAGCTGAAATAGATTTAAGATTTTTTTTAAATTGCAGTATATCCCACGGGAATGTGTTCAAGAAGCAGGAATGTATAAATAATAGCGTTATGAAATGACACTAGTATCTGAGCAGTCATTATTATTAGGAACCAGAACAGAATTATTTAGCACCTAATGGGGTAGATACGATTTAAATGAGATGGAACGTAATTTTGCTGCACATAACTCTTTAGCTATTAACGTTGAACAATGTGATTTAAGACAGGAAAACATCACAGGACTTTGTCAATTCAGATTATGTTTCAATGCCTTGGCCCATCAGGAAGACGTTTTCATCTTCGTGGACAAGGTGACGTTGAAGGCAATAAAACTGAAAGCAGTAAAACAAATTCATATTGGTACAACTATCAACACAGAATTCAGACAAACTGAAACATCAACATCCTGGCTTATCGCGTGCAGCGTAGCGTACTAATTTCATTTGCTCGCATTTATACAAGCTTATCTTATTGCTAGTAGGTATGCTAACTTCATTTATTTGAAACATGAACAGCATAATTCGAAATTTTATGACTTAGGGACATATTTGTAGGAAATCTCTTAAAAGTGAAGCACTTTTGCTGCAAAACGTAAGTATTATTATATACTTTTGCATAATGGAATGGCTTACGTGTTAGTTTATTCTCTTAACTTACATAAAATAGTAAATGTACATATAAGTTAGTGTTATGTAAACATGAGCTCTGTATTAAATGTGTACTTATAGAACAGGAATGAATTTGAAATGGGCAATAATAAAAACTATTCCCAGGACCTTCGCAGACAGGAAATTGGCAAGTCTGGCCTATCTCTTAGTATTAGTAATTGCAAAGCAGTTGTGGGCAGACTTTGTGTACGGTACAGTGACTACTAATTGCTCAAATGACCTATTTGTAAACATAAGTATAAATCAGTGTTTTGAAGGTAAGTATTTGTAACCTTTTCTCAATCAGGATTTTTTGTATAGAAAGTGAGCACATGTTTGTGTAATACATTAAAATTTAAAAGTGACATGGACGGTCACCTCACGCCCTAAATAAAGTGCTTTTCTAGCTATGAATATTTATTTTATGAGAATGGCCCAGAGAAAAAATCAAATGCACTCTTTTAGTTTGTGTACTATGTATATATCCAGCACACATGCAAATAATTTTAACAAGATTTTTATTGGAAGTGTATAGCAATAGTTATTACATAAAACACATAACATATATAGTGAGAGTATAGATACGTATAATTTGCAGATGGACATAAAGACAGGAGAAGAGTTTGATTTGTAACTCCTCACTACAATATAAGTTTTATAACCATACACAGTGTGGGTGGAGTATGATAAAGTGTATCTGAAAAAATGTTTTAAGGAAACAAGAGAGCATGCAATTGCATATTGGAACACGTGGAGCTGTACGTTAAAAGTAAGGAATGTTTTTGCAGCTGAAATGCTGAATGGAATGAATAGTGAGACAATAAAAACTGTCCAGTGAGAAATACATTTTTATTTCTTCATGCATTTTGATGATGGGATTTCCACAATGTTGTACAAGCGGAATCCTAGGTCTTCCACTTCCTTCAGAAGAGATTTCACCAATTTCTCCTCCAATATCTTCTCCTTGGAGAAGATGGCCCAATTCATTCCATTATTAGGGAAGCAGCGGACAACCAAAGCCCAAGATTTGTTATCGGTATCCACAACGTAGACGTAGGAATCCCCTGAAAGATAAAAGTTATGTTATTATGTGTAATATGATGTATCTCTGTCTAAAACATAACAACACTGGGGTATCCACAGAAAGATTGTATGTTCTTGTGTATATGAATTTATGTGATAGGATGGATGGGGAATTTCGATGCATAGTAAGGTCCGGGTAGGAAATTACATACTTTACGTGCAGGATAACAATTACATGTTTCTAATCTGAAATCGAATTAATCGTCATCTTCTGGCTTGGCACTAGTTGGGTGAGCAAGTGGAAATATAATACACAGACTGCTCCATAGTACTCCCTATATATAGTATACTAATTTGTATTTAGTACTGCATGGAGTAATTACCTACTAACTACATAGCAAGTTCCGCATTAGCTAAGAAGAGTTAATAGTTACACACACCTAGTATACATATTGTGTAGTGTATGTAAATGCAATTTACACACTGTAGGTATACCCATATATATATATATTATGTAAAGCATGTGTTAAAGAATGGGAAGGAGATCAAGACCATGACGAAACATTAGCATTGTTCGTAGTGGAAGAGCTATCTTTAACTCGACCGCTAAAGCCCTGCCATGCTGCCGCGCGCACACCACTCTAGCAGAACAAATATTGTTATCGTTTCTCTAAGTCAATGGGAAATACCTAAAGGTACCTACCAACGAGCCTTTGCCTAATTTTATATTCCACTATGCTCAGAAGAGATTGAAATGCCATAATTCTGAAGGAGTTTGTTAGAAGGCGAGGTGTATGTAGTATTATGTGCTATAAGGTTAAGTAAGGAGGATTTAGCTTTAGGTTATAGCACTATGTATCCATTTAGATATGTGTACGTAATACAGTAATAAGTTTTTGGTGTAGGTAATAATAAAGGAGAAGAAAACAAGTTGCACTATCTGAATCAGATCTGCTCATCCTTTCGTCTGCGATATTCGTTCACACGTTAGTTGCTCAAGTTAAATACATTCATAGCCAGCCAGCCAACAGAAGTTAATTTGAATTTAGGAATATTTATCTTAATGTACTAAAAAGAGTAGTGCAAATGCAAGAGAAAGATTCCAGCCAGACACAGACATCATGGAATGGCAATAGAGAATAACCCAGAAAGTGAACTAGGTACATAATCACTAACTTTAATGACAGCTTTAATAGCCCGGCTCTCTCTTTATGCCTACAGTCGGGAGATATTCTACTTTTTGCACATCATCAACGTTTCAAACTCTCTCACCATCTCAACCATGCATACATTATCTAATGCTTGCATAGCTACTTCTTGGCTATGAACTTTTATCTCTCCATCTCTACTTTATTTCATTCCACTCTAAGTACGCATGTTATGTGTACTGAAAGTAGTTTGCTAATCTGAAAGTGACTTTATGTGCTTACCATCCTTGTTTTTGCCATCTCGCTCGGTGCAGTACCATTTGGCGTTGTGTTTCCCAGTTGGATAGCAAGCAAGATTGAGCTCAGCTCCGGTACGCGGGCATTTACTCTGGATCCAGATTGTGGAATTTGGCATGGCAATGCTCCTTCCCTCCGGCATCGGCTGGACATTCACCTTCACACAAGATCTTCCCATAGAAGAGCGCCTCATGAACTTCCCATGCATAGACTTGGCCATGTAGCGAATCCAGTGGTTACTCATGTAAGGAAGGTGCCAGTGACCCATCATCTATTTACATAATCATGTCATATGTGTTAATTATCTTAAACATGTAACTTCATTCTTATAAACATTTAATCTTTAATTGTCCAGCAAGAAACAAGATAAAATTAGCAAGTACGACTAATTTAATGACAATTTAGGCAATAAATTGTGGTATTGAAGTAACAAATCCTAATTACTTATTTAATAGTTTCACAAATAGTATTAAATTACCTCCTTTAGTTTTACTGCATGCAACTGGTCTATTTTCGGACATCCTGGCTCCTCCACATCAGCCGGGTCCAGCTCAGGGTCTTCCTCTGCCGAGATGGAGCACTTAATGCATGGAACCGCAAAGATTGCCACGAAGGCAATGCAGGCCAAAACTGTTGTACTCGCTTTCATTATATTTTTCTTTTAACCCGATTTTCTTACAATATTAGAGTTCTGAAAATTCCTTTCGTATTGTTCCTGTACTGTGTGATGCCCTACTGCCTCTACCACTTACGATGCTTCTAGTGGGAAATGCCTCAAAAATATGAAAATGCAAGCAAAAGGCCTGGTCTTATAAACTCTGATTTCTATTGATTTCCAGATATTCTTCCTGATTGTATTGCCAATAGTTGCGTGATGAAAGTAAGGTACACTCGATAGATAGAACTGGCACTCGCTATTGCTTAAGGCTTGTAAATGTAATACACAGCTCCAAGACTATTTGTATGATAAATTGTTTACTGTTTTAATTTCCCTTCTACGTACTGGATAATTGAATATAACTTGTGGAAATCATTTGGTACCTAAACCCGGAAAATGATAAAATGAAGGTGATAGTTAAAGTCTTTTCTTTTATATTTCCTTGTCAATTTTAACACTCTAAACGCTACGAATTGTTTAATATTTACGATTGGGCCAACGAAACACCCGAATGTACGTACATATAAACACGTTCCTAAACATACAAATAATATTTTTTTATTTCCAAATGATATCAGAAATTTTATTGTCTTCCGCATTACTATCATTTTACTCACCAACTAGAACTGAAGGTAGCGAAAAATATTTTAACTGCGTCTTGGCATAAACGAAACATTTGTCACCAAACCCGGAAATGACTTACGTTCGAGTTAGCAATCGCTGTAGGGAAGAGCTGATTTAAACGCTTCGATATCAAAGCCGTATCCTTCTAACAAACTAAATATCACTTTTGCAACATCGGGATTTAATTTGGTCGTCTTTGATAAAATGGCCCAACTCATTCCTTCAGCAGGTTTTGCTACACCCTCCGACGGGCTACAGCGGACGAGGACAAACCATCCCTTATGATCCGTAGCCACCAACATCAAATACATCAGCCCTTTACATTTGTGTACATAATTACAGAATCAAAACTAAGATGAATAAGCCTTAACACTTATTTAGCCTATACGATATGATCATCATTATGTATGCATACATTTTCATAATTGCAAGCTTATAATATTGTAGTAAGGATGCCTAGGTATCTTATAATATGTAATATAAAGATCAGTAGTTTGTATGCAGTATGTGGGCGGATACTTACGCATTTCTTTGTCGTTCCAACACATGAATTTCGAAACAGACTTTTCCGTCTGCGGCCAACATTCTATTTTGAATTCATGTTTAGATTTCGGACATTTCCATGTTGTAGAAAATGTAATGTTAGAGCTAGCATTCTTAGGATGAGAGTCTACAGTCTTATTTACAATAATGGTAGGGCAGTGTGACAGCATTTCTGATTTCTTGGCGGAACGGTTCATTAGTGCAATGCTCATCTCTGCCAGCCAATTCAGACTGGTATATGGCAATTTCCAATCACCTGCCAACTAAGAACAATTATAGAGCAATAATTAATAAATTGTTACTTGAATGCTGAACTAAGCTAAAATCATGGGATATGAGTGATATTACTACTTGGTGCCGAATAATATGTTATAGTAAACGTTTGAAGGTGGTACATAGGTGATGTTATGAACTAATTTTTTGGATGAAAAGAATCGATTCAGAAATACGGGTTAAATAAAGTTTACATTAACTTCCCTAATCTCGCATTGCCCATATCAAGTACACCTTAACAATTACATATTTAGGTTTCTTACATAGTGGATACAAATATAAGTATGTAACAGAATTTTTCATAGTATACCTTCTTCAAGTTGAGATTATGTCTCTCTAGAACAATGGGACATCCATCCTCTTTAACGGTAAATGGATCTAAATCAAAGTCTATCGTATTATTAGCATCAGTGCTATTTTCCTTGGCAGGGCTGGTTGAATTTGGGGAAATCGCTGTGGAGATTGAACTGCTCGTTGTTGTCGAAGTTGTATTTGGGGTAGGAGTAGTAGTAGTTGTTGTTGTTGTTGCTGTTGTTGTAGTTGTGGTCGTAGGTGTGGTCGTAGGCGTGGTCGTTTTTGTTGGAAGGGTTGTTGTAGTTAAAGGGGTCGCTGTTTTCGGAGTGGTGGCCTTTGTTTTTACAGTTGTAGTTGTAGGTTTTGGACGAGTGGTAGGGGCGGCTTTGCCCTTCGATGAACAATAACCACTATGAATCGAAATTAAAAATATTGCCCCCAGAAGTATAAAATGTTTTCTCGTCAAAACATTCCGCATGGTGAAAATAGTTGATAAAATGATTAAAACCCTAGAGGAATTTGGAATACTGATAATGGATGTTTACGCGTTTGTCTACTTAATAAACTAACCCAATAGCAATTATTCGATTAAGCAAAATTACTAAAATGGCTATCCATAGCTAAATAAAATTAGGAAGTATATGTATCATACACAGATGGGTATGGGATACACAGTATTTACTGGTTTAACTGAATCATCTATAAAATCTATAGTTAACATGCCATTCCTCAATAATAACCTAACAATGGACCATTACAAGATTTATTTGCGCAATATAAATGTATTATATCACAGGGGTATAATGAAAGTGTAAGAACTAAAATATAAGTACATAATTATAGTAGCATATCATGCACATCATTGGCAGCAGAGTAAATCCTATCGGTACTATACTTACCACACTACAAACCATGTTCTCTACATCCCATTTTGGAAATTTTATTATCATAGTTTTCTGTATTTTATGATTTATGTGTGATTACTTGCAATGGGAAAGCAAAATAAAGGCTTCCCTGGCTTAATGCTTTTTCTTATCGTAAGAATTAGAATCAAACAAAAGGCCATTAAATAACTAATTAAAATATATCGACATTATTGGGCAATTATTTATGACAATTGTTAATTTTACATAGTTGCGAAATCGCATACCGCATCCACTTCTAATCGTATTGTATCGACCTAAGTCTACCGTTTACCGCAAGCATCATACTTCGCTATTTCTTTCTTGTCTTTATTAAATCCAAGAGCCGTTAGTTGTCCCAGAACTGTTTTCATCACCGCAGGGCTTACAGTCTTCTCGGAAGTGAATACCGCCCAATCTTTGAACTTATTCTTGACACACCGAGCCATTAGGAAATATTTATCCGAATCCGTCGCTACGATTGTCCCAACATGGTCCACTGAAATTGCACATAAGTGTGTTAAAATATTTACAATTAAGATTGACTACATAAAGAAGTTCATACATACAATGGTCTATAAGGTTCTTCTACACATAGGTCCCAAAACACACCTACATACTAATAAAACATAAAACCTATGGCAATATTTTAGGATTCCTACTTTCTTACATTCGTTTTGCAACAGTTTATTTCATACAAAATCGTTCTCACCCATATGTTGGTCGTCGCCAGTTTCAGTAGCGGTGCAATCTTCCTTTGTGAACCCCGTGGAGGTGCAAGAGAGGGATTTGGCCATTTTGTATCCTCCGACGATCATCGTGTATTTCCCTCCAGCTCTTACTGGAGGCATGAATACGAAATTTAGACAGAGAGACCCCATTTCCCCAGTGCCCAATGGACGGCCGATAATTGCCTCGGCCATGATGTAGTAAAAGTATTTTGATGCCATTGGGGTGTACCACGTCTTTGTCCTCACCTACAATCATGAAACATAATCTTGTTTTATGTTCCACAGTATCTCTTTCTCATTTGAATAAGTAAAGTGTATTACGCCTTTAAATTACAGTGCTGACTTACGAAATCTGTGGAAGAAATGGTTGCAGCTTTGAAAGGCTTGCATGCTCCTTCTGCCACAGAAGCAGCCTCTAACTTCGGACCAGGAGGAGCTGGAGGAGCTCCACCAGCCAACGTTTTAAATCGCTTCACAGCAGACGTTGGTAAAATGTACAAGGTAACATTGAAGATTAATAGAAGAGATATTTTATGCCACGCATTCATCTCTAGAGATTTTGTCCGTCTCCTAACCTTAGTTAATATCCCCTTTAGTTTAATTACAATAGTTATGTAAAGCAAGGAGTAATGAATACCTATGGTCTATAGAGTTTAATTTGAATCATACGGGGCTCTTGTAACATGACCCAAAAGAATTATCAGGGAGAAAATGTATAATGCTATTTCGTTCACAAACTGGTTCCAATAATTCAATGGATAATTAACATTTACAACCGAAATTCTAATTATATAAACATTTGTAATGTCTTCCTGGAATTTGAACAAAGGGTAGGATAATTAATAAATCATAAACGTCTATATTGGGGTTTAGCCTTAATTGCAATATAGGTGAGTATACATTATGCATGGTAACAGTAGGTGAATGCGAATACCTAATAAATATGCTACTTATAGTATATGCAAAATTGTGTCAGTAAGGAAATAATTTGTTAAAGATAGTTTTAATTAAGCTTTTAAATAAAAACATTAGTCATCGTTTCATATGAATGAGGTAGCTGTTTCTTCTATGATAGCTAAATAGGAGAGATGTGATGGTTTCCCTTATACTTATGTACTTATGTTCTAGCTAGGTGGTATTATGATCATGATAAGATGATACCCGCACTCTGTGCCAATTCATCTACTTAACATCATTTTATAGTTTAATCACAGATGCATGGCGCAGTTAGCTACGAATTAGGCGATTCTACGATGTTTTATACAATAAGGATGTCCCTAATGGACAACAGCAACCAACATTCTGATTTAAGTGCATTATTTTGCAACATTTTTTACTTTTGATAAGAATTCATTTAAGACTCAACGTCCTATTTAGGTAATACATAAGCAAAGCACAATTATATATATCTGGAAAAGTCCCCTCTCAAATACTATTATATCATTGTTTGCCATTAGCCATCTTCTTAAGTCACAGTAAGCCAACTTCGGAAAACACAGAAATAAATGAAAATGTATGTGTTACCGGTAAAATCGGTAATAAGGCATTACCGGTAATGCCTAGGCAAAAACGGTAATTTAAGTTTTTGGGTCAAATCATTAGTACGACAATTTTAAATAAATATTGAATTTACCAGTATGATTAAGCAGTTAACCGGGAATCAGAAAAGTGTCACTTCAACCCTCTACTGTGATAAATGGCCATTTTACAACCAGTTGAATTTTAAACTTTAAAGGACTGTGTAGTGTCGCCATTTTTAATAGTAAAAGGTTTAGATGACAATTTTCTGATTCCCCGCTAACTGCTTAATCAAACTGGTAAATTCAATATTTATTTAAAATTTGTCGTATTAATGTTTTGACCCAAAAACTGAAATTTTAGAAACATTACCGTTTTTGCCTAGGCATTACCGGTAATGCCTTATTACCAATACCGGTAACATATGCATTAAGATTAACAGTATATAGTAGTATTTACATATATACTGTATATATTACTAGCAATAACAGTAATCTCAACTTAATCAAACAGAATAACAATTATATTTAAGATCTCCCGACTAAAGGACTTTTTATGTAATACAGATCAGTAAGTAATAACAGTAAATAGTAAATGCGAAGCACAAAATAATACATAGGTAAGTGTATGTATGTGTAATGTATTTATTCACTAAGCTACCTACACAAAATCCGTGAATTTAAGTTGTGGGACATTTGTCATACTTTCCATTTTCAACATTTTTCAAATCAAAGTCATGATTCTTGACTTCTTTAGCAATTGTCTTGTAGAGAGCAGCGTCCAAAGGATTTTTATCGCTCACAAACAAAGCCCAATCCTTATTCGTCTTCTTGACACACCGCATGAGAAGGAACCAGCGCTTATTGTCGGTGGCCACAATTGTGCCCACATTGTCGGCTATAGGGGAATAATTTATTACATTCAGTATTTCTTATTACAAATAGTACATACATAGCTATTACCTAATGGTTGGCCCAACAGAATTTGAAAGACATTTACCATTTCTATGATGTTCTGGAGAGGCCATTGGAGCTTCACACGTTTCCGTCTGAAATCCCGTGTCCATACAAAGTTGAGTGACACCCTGTTTAAGGCCACCGACAATTACATTGTACTTCCCATTTGGTTTTGTTGGAGAAAGGAAAAGCCATTTCATGCACATTCCTGGCATTTCTGAGGGGACGATGGAGCGATTGATTAACGCTTCCGCCCAACCGTAGTAGAAATGCTTGTGGGCCATCGGGACGTACCACGCTGGAAATTTATTTATCTGCAAGGAAACAATGTGCCAATTACAGAACTTTTCCATTCTCCTTAATTTGTCTCCTCAGTGAAATATGGTAATTTATGGATGTAATGTTTAAAATACTTTTAAGTAATTAAAGTAAAAATACTTACGAACTCTCTGCTTAGATTTGGTACGGCTTTCATTGTGCCACACCCTCTCTCAGCAAACGAGTTAGATTTAAGGGGCACCCCCGGAGGAGCAGGGGGTGCCAGGGCTAAGTTCTTATACTTTTTCTTTGCAAAAGATGGAAATATGACAATTGCTATTATTGTCATATAGAATATAACTTTGATTCGGTTGTTGTATTTCATAATTAAATTGTTAATGTTATGTTGCAAGCGCGATTAACATAGCAGAGTATATTTTAAGATTTATAAAAATTGTATTTATTACTATGCATAATAAGCATGTGCACATCTTTCAGCAAGGTATGAATTACGAAGATAGGTTGATAGTTGATACACGAATATTCATTGCTTTAGCAAATAGTCTACCATGATACGTAATACGTAGTAATATATTTAGTACTTCCTGTATGTTTTCGCTTTATTGAATGATATTGTGGCAGATGACTATTGGTTTGCCTGGAGCATGAAATGCGGAAGCCAACTTGTTAAATAATGGGTTTCGACCTTCAGCAATGTCAAAATAATGCAACATGCTCGGACAACATTTTTATGCAAATATACATATAATACATATATATAACAATGTAACCAATATTTAATTACTGATGTATAATACTATTATAATTAAGTTCGTTTGTATGTACATGTGTAATTATATAAAACTTTAAAGCTATCTTCTCCGCAAAATAAGAAGAATTCGTATTCACTTTCTTAATTATTATACCTTTCATTGTACTAGAATACATGCATATTATGTTGGCAATATGACAATTGCACTCATTATGTAGGTATTGCATGTTTGCATCGAAATACTTTTATTAACGTTCATTTTCGTTGTAGCGCAGGCTATTATATTAACATTAAAGAATTTTCTCGAACTGTTATACATCTCCAAAGATGCCAACACATACTTGTCAAAATTAAAAAATTTTTTTTTAAAACCATTACAAAACGGATGCAACCATAACTATGTGGTTGAGATAATAGTGTCACTAACGAACCAGTTTCGCTGGTGACAATAAGGAAATACTGTATACTAAATTGAATTCTTGTGAAATCTCAGGTTTAGGGTACATTGAGACTCAAAGCTACATTCCAGACACTAGTAGCCTTCTAATGATATCCCACTTGCCATGTATTGTGTTGATTTTAAGTAAAAATTTGGTGGGCGTGACCATAACGCTGTGTGGGTGAGACCTATTGGCCCAATCTTCTGAAAAGGGTCAATTAGTACCACAGAATTATGTACAGAAAGTTTCAACACAGTATCACGGTCCGTTTTTTGAGTTATGGTGGCGACGGACTGACAGACAGAGAGAGCATGCTTATAAAGTGGTTCCCCAACCAATTATGAGAGCAATAATTTCAAAATGGTCAAAATGTTTGCATGACACAAATAGATGCATGCCTGCTTTGCTTATTTATAATAGTAATTTCGCGCACACAGAGGGTTAAGTTTTTAAATAGTAAGGTATATATCTAGGTATACTTTTTCTGTAAAAATGTGGATGCACATTTGCATGTAATACTACCTTCACTATTCTATACGATAAAGCTATTATCATATTCTTGTAAATAAATCTGTTGGCAATTGTTGACTGTTAATATCTTGTAGGAGTATATATAGCACCTCCAGAGTTTCCTCAATTATTTACCCTTTTCTTGGTTGCATGACATGCAAAGTAAATGCACTGTCTAACCGTGACCGAGCTCAACCTTCTTCCTTGCGACGTTGTATTCTTACAGATACTACATATTTATAGATAAATAGACCGCTATTCAGTCAACCATGCAAAATAACAGCGTGAAAACGCATTTAATCATAATTGCGTGCCTCTAGTACTAAAACACGTTTAGACGAACCACAACCATGTTTACCTATAGTAGAACATAAGAAATTCTAAATAAGTAATGAGAATTAATAAATTGAATATTGTACACACAATTTTAACAATTAAAGTAATTCAATTCAATTTAATTCCGCATGAGTTGCAATCAATAAAATCCTTAGGTAAATTTAAAACTGACTTGCTTGACTATATTCGTTACTCTAGA
>JAQFYC010006305.1:0-12439 GCA_034694165.1 Tomocerus mixtus | reverse complement strand
TCTCAAGAAAGTAATAACATCGAAAATCAAAAGTCTGACATTTCAATTCGGCAATCAGCTAGGTAAGCAATAAGTAAAAAGAAAACTGAGAGTCAACTCTTTATGGTACCATGGATGAATGTACTACATGTTATGTACAAAACATTTTATAGAAGCTACATACAATATTGTATACACTTACATAATCTAGAAATTCTTAGTTTGATTCAAAATAATAGGCAAAGTTGCTTTGTCTTGTAATGTCTAAAATATTTCACAATACTAGAAAATTCAGGAAAACAAAGGAGCTCAAAACAAAGTGAAGTTTACGGTACTGTTGTGTTGTACTTGTACGTATTTACAAAAGTGAGTGACTGAGAGAACGGGTTTCTTTGGCTTTCCCCTTGTGACTGACTGACACGATCCTCCTTAAGCTGGCTTAACAAACCATCCAAGATTCTTAGAGATAGTAGATATAATACTGTACTATTTATTTATAGAAAAACACGAGTTTACTTGTCTACAATATAAATACATACAAGGTATAAGAATCCTACTCCTACACAATACTCAATGTTATCCATTCTATTTCTATCCTCGTCCATTTCTATTTTGCAGTTTTAGTTAGTTGAAATAGGAAGAAAGAATTGTCTTTGTGATACTGTGTTACTTTTACTTATTGTTAGTACCATACAGGGCAGCATGGAGCCATCACATTACATTAAAGGAGGAACTATTACTAATACGGACTACTAGCTAGTGTTTTCTTCATGTGTACTAACTGCATGCTATACTATTCCTAAAGTAGTAGAATGAGGATTTACGGAGAAATTGGTAATCGCAATAATGCTCTTCTTCTACAACAAATGCTACACACAATGGCAAAGAATGACTGACTGTCTTGACGTGACTGATTCCCTCTCTTAACTTAACTCTCCGTCCACTTTTCTTATAAGAAGCTTTCTGCCTTCAAACTCAGTTCAAGAAACCATCAAGTTTCGCTTCCGCTAAAAGACGTGCGTATTCTAAACTTAACGTCTATACTATAAGTCCTAAGTACGCAATGCAATGAACATCTTCACTACTTATTCCATTTATTCTTAAATTTACGATAGATCCTACGCAAAGGAAAGTGATAGTTGTTCTTAACTCCGTAAAAGTATCTTGGGTGAATTCTATAGTGCTTAAATGCAATCTCTTGTACATACTGTCTGCAATGCCAGGAACAAAAATACATTCTTAACCTTTTACTTTTACTTTACTTGCATTCAGCTGAATTGAACTTCTTCGAAAATAGGAATCTGACCTGACTTGGCTTCCCTTGACTCTACTCAACTCACTTCCTTCACTATAAATCCATCTTCTAGTTCTCTGTGCCCTGATCGGATTGACTTGTTTCCTAATCACCCATGAAAATAATGGCCAATATAGCTGGTAGTCAATTCTGCTATTACGAATCACAAATATCATATCAACTATAGGTATCGATCTACATGTTGGCATTTTTATATCTGTCAATTCATCACATCTATCTGTACATTATCTATTATATTTTCGATAAAAATTTTCTCTGTTAAAATAGTTGGTTAGCTTCAAAATACTTATATACAAATTACTATAATATGTACCTTATACTACCTATATTATATCAGCTTATATAAACATACATACGTAGTACATACAGATACATATAAGTGTATGTACGAATTAAGTAGATGTGTAATTATATATTTCTCCTCATGTAAATAGATAGTGAAGGATAGCGATGATGATCACTTCATCGTTATCTCCGCTCCTCCGAGTCTTTTTTCACTGAATAGGATTCAGCAGTTGATAAATAGGATTGCGTACCCAAATGACGAATCAATCACATTTTGGCGCAGCCAAGCCATCCAATCCAATTGCATTGCAATAGAAAGTACGTAACATTTGCTCACCCGCAAGAGCACAATCTGGAGACATCAATTGCAGTCAAGTCGAACCGAGTGGAATAAATGGGAAAGGGAGTCATTCAAAGAGACAGGACAGAGGAGATAGGGAGAACAAAATGAGGAAAAAACTAAATAAGCATAACAGTAGGAATAAATGTCTTTTCCTATATCAATAGAATTCGAATGTACGCACTAACGCACTAGCATTCCCTGTATCCGTATGTTACTTTAGGTTAGGATAACTACTTGCATTACATAACTGATAGATGGATACAGATAGATAGATTAACTGACTGTCCACAGACTCGACTCAATTATCTTGCCTTTATTGGATTGCAATGGATTCAGTTCTATTAACTATGAATATAATAATAGAAATAACAGAAACACACTACCGTACAAATGTACACTTACAGATAATGGCAGTTGAATTGAAAGATGTACTTATTTGGAAAAGGAAAGCTAGGATGAGATAGGTGAGGAAATCTTGTTAGAAAGACTTACAGAGAAGTATATACGTGTTATATATATGTACATAGTAGTACCTACCAGAAAAAGATACCCCCAACGAAACCTAAATTGAAATGCATTTATTGCGGAAGGAAAGAAGGGAAAGTTTGTGGTGGTGTTCTCTAATACATTGTAAAGTATCTTAGGACGGTACACGTTATGTTATGAAATGTTATGACGTAATTTAATGTAACTTGGGTAATGCAATAGAATAGAACCACTACATTCTATACAACTACAGTACAGATTAAGATATATATGTACAACGTGATATAGATTCCATTGGTGTCCCGTTCTCATTGATGTTAGCATTAAGTCTATAGAATTAACCACCGTAGCTGTGGTTGTAGCACACAACTACCATTACCATTATATTAGTTAAGGAAAAGATGTGAGGATGGATATGTCGAGGAAGATAAGCTTAGAGAATCCTATCTGTTCCTCGTAAGTGAAAGTCTTTTGCTTCGAACATAATATATAAGTTGCTTTACTTTCCTGCCCTTTTGCAAAATGAGATTTTCTTATGTTATGGTACATAGAAGATGAAATTTTGGCGGTTCTAAGGGTTTTATGGAAAAAGAGAGGTAGACATTCCGTCAGTATTTCATAGTTTGTATGACAAGACTTGGGGAAGAGGAAAGTTGGTTCGTTCGTGTAGACTGTAGAGCCTAAGGCGAATAAAAGGCATCTTCCTTTTACCTCTACCTCTGTCACAGGAAAGGAAGATTCCGACGGAAAAGATATGTTAGAAGAAGAGGGTGCGGGCGGGCGGGTGTTTCGGCAAACTAACTCCGTGTATTCTTCTATGTAGGCTTTAAGTTACGTAGTAATGTTGCATTATGATTTACAATACGAAAATATGGATATATGTGTATTGTATGTACCTATATATAAGTGCTCTGTGGATAGACGGATGGATGGGGATGATGATGGCTGTGCTATAGCTCTAGATAGACTAGGGATCCAAAGTTATATGGGAAATTACATGGTAATCACGTTACCGGACCATTTTCGCTTTCGCATCTCTAATTCAATCATCTCTACACGAAAATATCACTCGTTTCGTTTCAAAGAACACGCTTTCCTTCTCAAAATCCTCTCGGTCGTGTCACTTTCAAGGAGAGCTACACTTTACTACAATATTTATATTCCATAAAATACTACGCACTACACTAACCCTAAGATATTTTCACAACTAACTATTTACAAAAGAATAGGAACCATTTTTGATGCCGACTTTTATTCTCTTGGCGCTTGGCTACAAAAATGTTCATATAATTTTTCTGTACATACTTACCAAGTCAAACTCAATGAAATATTTTTTTTAAAGTTGAATGTGAAATAGATACGATACAATGGCAATGGGATAAAAATGTAAGTTCGCAAAGTAAAACTATAGAATATAAAAATTAAATAAGGATTTGGAAGAATAAGTAAATGAGCTGAGCCTACTTAGTATTTAGCAGTCTCTTTGAAGAGTAACGATAATAAATACTGCAACTCTTTCGTTTATTCAGGGAATAGTTCTCAGCAAAAGAGAAATTATGTATGTATGTAGCTTATTCCCAAAGCGCTTAGTCCTGAGTGAGTCAAGCCAAGGCAAGGCAAAAGTGGGAATCAACTATGGGAACCAAAGTAATTACATTTTACAGTTCTTTCTTGAATAATATACAACTTTTAAGTGTTTTAGACTTTTCTTTATGTATATTTCTCATTCTCTTTTGTCCTCATTACTTTCTCCGAAAAAGTTTACAGAGTGTGTCATGGCGCATTTTGCATACTACAGAATAGAATACCACTGCGCTCATAAAATACTTACAAGGTAGGTTTCCTGGTAGGAAAAGGTAGACAATTGTTTTGTAGAAAAGAAGTAAACAAGCACATGTAATTCAAGTAAAGATTAAAGAGCAGCCCTAAAAACTTAGCAATTTTATTTATTTTTGTTTAGATTTACGAGCGAATCTATTGTCTAGGTTAGGGGAACTGAGCTAAAGAAGAATCTCCTTGTCTGTTGTTATTGTAGAATCAGAAACTCCTAGTAGTCTGGCTGGTTCTGTTTCCAGGTTGGCCATGCATGCACTAACTCGATTTCTTTTAACTAAGAAATTCCTTTGTGACGTTTGATGTTCTCATTTTCTTTTTCTGGAGGATAACTTTTAAGGGAACGAAAGAAAAAGATGAGTTCGTTCGTTTAGAGAGGAAAAAACGCAGCTATTATTGTTTATTTCCTTGTATTTGTATTAGTTTTGGTGCATTTTATATTACCTTTCCCTCTTAAAACATGAATAGCACAAGCTAACGTATGTACATAATAAATGTATGTTAGGTGCGCCATATAACAGTACTTAGGTTACTTAGGTGCACCATTAAATAAAATAGGAACGTAAACTAAACTGTAAACGTAAGGAAAAGTTTCGCTTATCAGTATTTGCGTCTCTCTTCTTATACTGTGTTATGTTATAATAAATATATGAGTTTGGAAAAAGAATTTGGGAAAGAAAGCGATTTGTGAAGGGGAAGAAGATTGCTCTGATAAACTTTGCATGATGGAACAGGAGGGGTGAAAAATACGGGTAACCGTCCTATTACTCCAGAGGGCGAAACTCTGTGCTAAATGAATACAAGTGAGGAGGGCTGTCGTAATATAGTCGTTGTAATACATCCATCCATAGTTCCCTAAGTCAACTCATTCCAATCTAAAGTGAAGTCAAAGTCAAGGCGAGTCAACTTTAGCTAAGGTAAAACATTTTCAGTTAGATCAGAAAAGAATGGTTTGTTATGTCATTCCACACTATCTGTGCTACAGTGCAGTCTTATGGGAAAGTGAATAGCACTTTCTCTTCTGGTTTAACACTTAGAGTCAATGTTTGGACAATGTCAAGTCATGCGAGGAGGAAAGGAGAGAAAGTCAAACAAAAACTATACATGACTCAGAATTCATGATAGAATTTCAATTTAACTTTCCTTCCAAAACATTTTCATTAACTTTCCCACTGCATACACAAATATGCTACAATGTTTTCTCCTATAATATAAAAAATTTAGTTTCCTCAGAGAAAAGAAAAGGAAACCACAAAGTTTAAGGAACTCAGTAAATATTAATAGTACTAAATACTAATGTAAATACTAATAGGTATGTAAAATTAAAATTATCTCGCCTGTTTTATCCCAACTTTAAATAAAATTAAAAATGTAATGTGCGCCTAGACACTTATTGTACTAACTTAGATAGAACAAGTTTTTCAGGTCTGGCCTGCTGTGGTGAACTAAAAGTTCCACATCCACAGAAGAATGGAATGGATGGCTAAAATTTAACTTGAGTTAAAGTTAAAGGGAAAGTAGTTGAGTTGAGAGACCCTGGTGCGGTGGAATTTCCAGGCGAACGTAAAACACCAACTTCATTTCCCCCAAAGGCTTCGCAATAACACAGGAGTAATTGAGCTCGGCGGCTCACAGGAAAACTCGAGTAAACAAAGTCGACTAGGCAATATGTATGACATGCTATTTACTATTAAATTGCATACAAAGGACAGAGAGGTAGAAACTATATCTAATGCCAGTACATTGAGATATACTAATGTAAATAGAATGTACATTGTACATACAACTATATTTACATAGGTACTTATATTGTGAAGAGAAAGAGAGGGAAGGGACCAGACAGGACAGATACGAATACTCCGAAAGGACAGAACAGGAACAGGACTGGGAAATGTTCTTTACTTTATGTACATACGGAACAGAAACGACAATGGTGTGCTGTGGCAGACAAGAAGACAAAACAAAGGGAGAACCAGGAGCAAATATGCAATAGAAATAGAGTTGAGTAGATAGAGGAATCTCAATGAAAAAATAATGAGTGCACTTTCTCTCAAGGAATTAAGATCCGTGAAATCTCATCATAAAATGGATCGATGAATTTCAGCTACTTGCACTTCAATGTTTACCTTCTCACACTCACTAAGACAATATCAACTAATGGGATGGGATTTCAGATGAGGGAGCTTACTTCATACACTACTTCATACGCATTACTTACAGTAGCAGTTAGTTTATGTATATTCATATAGTACCTTCTAGCGAAGTTGTAAAACTATATTATAGAAATTATTTTACTTCCTTTATAGGTAGATTTCAAATGCCATCATAACAGTTTCTAAAAGTACTATTAGAATAATATATGTTTCTTCTCTTTTTTAGTGATGAGTAAAAATGAAGTCAAATGCAAATATTGATGTCACAGAGTAGCCCTTGTTCCATGACATTTACTATTACAAATTACCATTTCTTACTGCTAATCTTACATTAAATGGAACATTACCTAGTACTTAAGTGTAGGCTTGCTAACAGTAACAGTAACCTATCAAAATCATGAATTCGAAAGCTAAGAAACTTACGAAGCTATCTTTATTACCAACTGTTACCAGGTTTAATAAGTGAAATCTTAATAAAAAGCATAAATTGATGGATAAAAAAAGGTGTGACCTAATTTTTGCTGATACTACTTCTATGTTTTACTACATAATGGGAATTGATATATACTTAGTAGAGCCATGTGCAGGATTTCAATAACTGCCTATAATATATAATATATTTTCAATGTTTTGAGTTCTGACTATTAAACACACTGATTATTAAAATGTACAACCACTATTTTAATAACTATTTCCAAAAATGTTAGATTAATCATCGACATAATGTTTTTATTAATTGAGATATCATTTTGTTGATCTAAATAATTTTAGTTGCTCTCTAATTGTTTTTATAAATGCGTAGGCATGTGCAGAAAAGCTGTGCGACTGTCTGAGTAAAGGAAGTTGAACCAGATTGACATTTAAGGATTTCAACCGGAACACGATTCCCATGTGAGTTTATCAGAAATAGAGATATATCTTTGTATGATTGAAAACTACGTTTGTAACTGTACATTTCCCTCTTGATAGTTATTTAGGACGGATGGAAGTCGATTTGTAGGGTTTAAGAGGGAAGCGTTCGCTGGGCTGCTATGTCACAACTAAAGCAGCCAAGTGAAAGGAAGCCAAGCATTTCTCGAGAGAACAGAACTGAGTTGCATTGCCTCAACTTGGCGTGACACCTTTTCAAAAGATTCTGCAAAGATGAAATATAAGGAATGACACCTTTCCCTTTCTCTCGTCTGTTCACTGAACTTCCTCTGGAATTCGTTCGATTTTCTCCCGATCCGAGTAAACATAAAAAATCTCTTCATTTTTCACTTGAGATCTAAAAGACATCAAAGTGAGCTTCTGAGGCTCACCTTATATTATACTTACTTTGACGAGGCGAAATTCAACCTTAAGTAAAACACCCTTTGCACAACTCTACAAATATTACATGCTTACTTGTTACTGCACAGCATACATACAATATTCTATTACATTTTTATATTTATTATATGTATCCTCATATATATTTCCAATAGTACATACATAGTTACCTAACAGAACACACTGTACAGACGGAGGACATATGATAGAACTCCAGGGATAGCAAAAGAGGACAAGACAGTTGAGCAAAGAATCGAAAACTATTTGCACTAACCTCAACTGAACATTAGGAAGCCTGACAGTCACTACTGAATGTCACTACGGTGTTCTGCTCTATTCTTTTGTACAAGTAAAAGTGTAGAAATGATGTTAAATGTTCAGTTGATAAGGCGAAGGAGCTACAGCTAGCGAGCAACTCACCCGAGGTAGAGAAACTGCGGAAACGACAGCTACCAACACATCCCCAAATTCAATTTGACTTTCCACAGGCTCAGCTTCAGCTTCCCAATTTAGCCTTCCGAATTTGGATTCTGATTCAGCCGGAGGAGAAATAATATATTAGAACCTACATACATTTCTGCCTCGAGACTCCAGCAGGTCTAAACTATCGTATCCTCATATAAACAACTAAAATATACATATTTAGGATATATTTCCCTCAATCTGGAGAATTTAAGTATAGTATGCATGAATTTAAAAGGAAGAAGTTTGTCTTATGTGTTCCACAACTTATTTCATAGTTTCATAAAACAAAAACTGCGTTTACGCTTTAAATAAATGAAATGAGAAGTGTAGGATGCAACGTAATGCAATGCAACTAGCTCAACAACCTGCTTTCGCTTACGTACATTACACAACGTATAAATTATAGGTTTGACTTGACTTTTGTGCGAGGCAAGGCTAAGGCTACGCAATTTACTCAGTTTTACTAGCGTTTAAGCTGGAAAAGTCTCGAGCTAAAGCTAGAGACAGTCAGTCACTCAACTCAACTTGGTTAGGTTAGGGAACGCGTGTTGCAATTCAATTGAACTTGGGAAAGCGGAATGGGATAAGCCAAAGCCTTCCTTCCTTCGTATGTATAAAGTATAAGCTAGACCAAAGTAAAATAAAGTGAAGAGCCGAGCCAGCCGAGTTTAATGGGGCGTTAAAATCTTCAAGAAAAAGATTACTATTAAAAAGGGAACTCTTTTCAGCTTTCATACCAAATATATAATATACTAAATTCTTTCTCTTCAATTCTGATGTCATACGAGCTCTTAAATAAAACTAAAGCTCATAATATCGTGTGTACCTTCTTGACTAGTAACATAACGCAGTCAGCCCGTTCTTGTTCCCTTCCCTTCATTCACTATGATTTTAGCTCAGAGCAGCAGGCTGGGGCAAAGGCAAAGTACGTATATAAGCACGATGAGAAGTTAGCAGACCATAAGCCTTCAACATTCAAGAAATGAACTTACCCAGAGTTTTTTCTTATTTCAACATATAATTTTCTTTCATATCATTTCCCATCACATATGGTTTACTAACGTGAGACTGGAGCACTATATAATACTTCTGTTCTGTCATAAAGGATGCTGTTACTACATTCTTTATATTTTTTGGTTTCCATATAGTAAAAGGCATTCTATGCAAACCTAACGTAACAATAAACCATTATTATGTAATGTGTACTTATAGTCGATAGTCGACACGACAAAATAGGAACTATCAAAACATTCTTATACACACTGCATACATACTTACATTTCTCTAGTGCTCTTATTGTTAGTTATCCACACTGCCTAGTGTGTAGTGGGTATAGAGATCAGAGATGCTCCCACTCTCACTATTCCAGTTCCTTGTACACTGCATACATATACAGATATACCACTATTTATGTAGTATTACGACACGACTGTTACTACTATCTACTACAATATTCCTTTCTTTACAACTACACATAATACAATAGAGAGTGCATACTATAGTACACTTTACTTTCTTTTACTTCCCTTTCTACTAAATCCAGCCGTCAGAGTCAGAACGTAGTAATCTCGACCCTACAGACCTTTCCATCCATCCTGTTATTCCATTCTTTTACTTACTGTATTTTCCCATTCTTTCCTTCTATTTCCAACTCTATCACTTTTCTCTTGTGAGAACTGTAAACTATATCTACGCTCTGCAACGCATACACTGTACTCATATACAGTCCTAATGCAAGTAATGTCAGACTGGTTATTACACTATAGTTCTATATATAGTTGCAAAGAGCCATTATCCTTGCGTATGTGTTTGTCTTCCGGTCTATTTTTACCCTTTACTCATTCCTCTCATTTATATTTTCCACTTTTACTGTTGAAAACCTAAGCTAAGCTGAAATCTTCATAATAGTATAAGTATCAGTATCTACACATATTTATAATCAAACAATATTATTTACTTTAACTATTACCTCAAATTCGTATAAAAAGTAAATTGATGACATTCTCGACACATAAAAATAATTTTGGTCTTAAAATAAATTCAAGTTATGAATTTATAGCAGACAACTCAAATGCACAGGACATTGTATTGAAAGACTGAAATTGTTAAAATTCCATAATTCATCAATCATTATTGCAAACCAATATAATCAAACCCAATTAGCACAAAAAGTTAAATTCATGATATTCGGGGCGCATAAAAATAATTTTGATCTCAAAATACATTCAATTATAGAATTTACGGCAGATTAGTCTTGAAAAAGTCTTTTGCCTTTTGTCTTGGCTATAGTATGATCTAAATATGGGAATGGAATGAAGTTAAATGAACATATAGATGTGAGAAGACAGTAGTGCATAGTAGTAAAGTGAGTTGAGAAATCGATTTTTGATCTTGGTGTGAAGCCAGAAGAGAAATAGGTAGAAATATCTAATAGTGAGGGGTTGAAGTTAAAATCGAAGAGAAAGAAAAAGAACGACTAGAATTTTGCCTATCTATACGTACAAGACTATGCAATAGCAATGTATATCTACTACGCACTTAGGAAACTAAACTAACTAAACTAAAGAATGATGGGAGTGAATGAAGGAAAAAATCTAGTGTTCGGTTCCCTTCAATTTGTACAGCTTACATTAAGGCTGCTAATTCTAATTCCCATCTATACAACTCTACTATGTACTTAATATAGATTGGAGTATTTGGATTGGAGTGCAGTTGAGTTGAGTTGAGCTCAGTTCAGTGCAGCAATTCTTTTCTGAAGAGAAAGATAGAGCTAAATAGATACCTAAAGGTGGCTAAGTAAGAACATAAAATAAAAGGAAAAAGAAAGTAAAGGGAAAGGGAAGAGACTTTTTCTCTCATTTCCTTTCCCACCTTCCAGCTCAATGAATAAAGTGCAGTATGCCTGCAGTCTACGGTTAGAAAATGCAATCTACTATTGACTCTAGTCTGAATGAATGTGTTGGTGGAGAGTGTTATGGTGCAATTGAATGCAATGCATCGAATCGAATTGAATTTCTCTGTAGTACACTAGTGGTAGTAAGCACAAAGTAATTCTATTCTTAGTGAGAGAAAGGCTCTACAGATATATATTTATACAGAGAAACTATCAACTACCCTCTCTTTCAGTTTGGCTCATGAATTCAGTCGAATCGAAATCAGATGTGGAAGCAACTCCTCAAGGAATCTGTTCTTATTGAGCTGGGGACAATTCCTTTAACAAATAATGTTTCCTTACTTACTTACTTATAGGTAAGATCTTACCTTCTTCCTTTCAATTCAATTTATTCTTAGTATTCCATTATATTTATAGAATACTTAGTTATCTAATGCTACTTACTACTACAAATGGATATTACTTTCTACTTTCTACTAGGTATATGTATTATATTAATTTTATGTACTAACAGGCTTATTACGATTAGAGTAGAAGTAATGGTAGTACATAAATTAGGTAAAATGGGCCAAGGCAAGTCTGAGCAAGGCTACTGTGTACGTATTTCCACGGCACACGAAACGACACTACGACCATGTCTAAGCCACCCTACTCTTGAGGACATTTTTCAATTTTCTGTAACCCTTCTACATTACTCTACACTCATTCTCCTTTAAATTACATTTAATTCATACTTTCTCCCTCTTGAAATTATGAGCCTCGTAATTAAATCACTCGTACCATGTTAACTACTCACTGGCCTGGCCTGGCCTTCGGTGCCCTGGCTAGAAACTCTATCTTTTCATAGACCTACGTTACATTAATGAATAATCTGAACGAGTTAGTTGGATGGAAGTTTGAGCACCCCGAGCTGGATATAATCGCCTACGACATCATATCACAAGAGATTCCTTCCCGAATATTTCAATTGCTGGTCCTATTGTTCTATTAATTCTGAGTTGTTATTATACTTGTTTCCTACTACAAGTAACAGTTTCAATTATAGACATATCTACTATAATAGCAGTGTGACTCTATGTGCCTATATCATGTATGGTATGCATGTGCAAGCCATTTACAAGAATTTGGTTGATTACAGTGTACAGTATATTTTCTTCACCCTGACTTATTTCATTCCACTCACTCTGGCGCGTTTCCGAATCCATTTAGCTCTGAGGAGGTTCTCTATTAATGGGATCAATTTAAGTGGAGTTTTAATTTACGGAGCAACTCTAACTACCTATGTACTATTTAGTATAGGTATGTATGTAGGTATATAACTATTTATGTATATGCGTATTTGCGTGAAATATAACGAAGTGCTCTTGATAAACCAA
>JAQFYC010006304.1:0-12439 GCA_034694165.1 Tomocerus mixtus | reverse complement strand
TGTGTCGGTACAAAGAGTGTGTCGGTACAAAGAGTGTGTCGGTACAAAGAGTGTGTCGGTACAAAGAGTGTGTCGGTTAGTATAGTGCATGTAAGGTAGTTACATTTTACAGATGTACTTTGACATGAAAGATAAAGATAAGCTTGGCGAGTAACAGTTTTATGTGTTTCAGATACCCTGGCGCGTGTGTGTAACTAATCGACCTTAAAACATTAAAACCTCCCAATTCATTTGAAATCATCGGATATCGTAGGTGTTAACGCCTTAAGATTTGCAGATAGCTATTGTATTGAGGAATATATACCTATATTACAATACAACACCTTTGTCTTCTAGTAAGCAACAAAGCTACAACATTTAATTACAAGTACAACGGAGAAAAGATGTATGTAATATTAGGTATGGGTATAAACTTACTGTTTATGTTACGGTATGATTACTATACATTTTATCGTTCCTGTCCATATTGATAGTTCCTGGACTACTTAGTATGTACTTTGTATATATTTATGTGTACTCTACCTATATACCAGTTTTGTATTGGTACCCTGCACCGAAAATGTGGTGCTTCGTCATTGACCATTCATATTTTTATTTCATTTAAGGAAACCATGAGTTCATTCTGTAAACAGTTTTTCAGAAACTAAAGGAAACGTGATGCAAAATGTCTAAAACAATTAGGTATGTGTATATACATAAGTATAAGTCATAAATATAACAAAACCGCAAGTATAGCAGTCAATTCCGGGTACGAACCACAAAACAGGAGTCAATGCTAACATTAAATAGTACCTAAGCTTATTCCAACATAAATGTAACATATTCTAATTTCCATGAATAAAAATATGAATATTACCTCACAGTTTTGCGAAAATTATAAGGCATGA
The DNA here is from genome assembly GCA_034694165.1 of Tomocerus mixtus. Classification (NCBI taxonomy): domain Eukaryota; kingdom Metazoa; phylum Arthropoda; class Collembola; order Entomobryomorpha; family Tomoceridae; genus Tomocerus; species Tomocerus mixtus. Next base: position 11,552 of record JAQFYC010006304.1, on the reverse strand, counting down.
CTGTAAAAATATTTTTTATTAAGTTAACCGAGATTTACAATTTTACCTGTAATCGGGAGTAATTAATAGCTACCAAAAGAGATAAATTCTCTATTGAAATTGAACTGTATTTGGAGAATTTACAGTTTCAAAGATAACGAAAATGTTTTCCATAATTACGTAAGACCATGTAATTACCAGAATTTCCCTGGGCCAACGTCGAGTCCTTGGTTCTTGTTAACAGTTGTGATATTTACTTTAATTACAGATGGGAAGAGATTTGACACTTTGACATGCCAGCATTTTCCGACTCACGTTCACAGTTCACCTCCCGTTGTTTTAGGAAGTTTCCCTTAATTTTGTGGATTAACATTTAGCTGGATGGGATGAGATTAGTCAGCGAAACATTCTTGGTCTTTTACATAAGCTAACATCATCCCACTAATCGCAATTGCTTATTCATACATAGCTATGCTGTGGACGTTAGTAGTTTCAGATTGTTTGTCTGAGTGTGTTCTTGTGGTCTTTGTCTCCTTATATCCATATTATGTATTTGTAGCATAATGTATGTATGTACTCTTATCTTATACAGACTTTAAGAATGTGTAGTGGCTTGGCTTGTGTGATGTTGTGTGGAGTGTGAGTAACTAAAGTAATTCCACTTGTATTGTACTCACTTTACTTGTATTACAGATAGCTTATAGGTACTTAGATTTAGTCAACGCAACGGATTGTGGTTTCATATAAAATGTAATGTACTGTGCATACATTTTTGTATAAGGATTGTCTGTTGGTGTACTTTTCATACACCCACTTAAGACAAAGTGTGGATGACACACATGCATTGCATTTGCTGAAGAATTCCTTTAAGTATATATAATCTGCCTCAGAAGCTCTGGCCGGTAGAACACATTCGACCATAATCAGAAGAATCTTTTAGCTTTTGTGCTCTCTAACAGTTTACACTACAATAAAAGGATTTCAGAGATTTTGACAAAGTAAAGGTGAGTGTACAATATGTAACTACAATACATAGTATAAATACTTAAACACTTCAATACAGTAGTTAAGTGTCGTGGCTTAACTATTCCTGTTAGAAGTCTCAAATACATTCAGCTAATTTTGAACAGTGGAACTTATATATTTCAAAAATATTTTTGCAAATGTTTGCTATGTTCTTTCCATAAAGACATTTTTCTCAAAAGTATTATTAATTATCTTTGTGTATACAGCACCCTACTGCATACATACAGATACCTATAACCATTTAAGTAATATTTCCCTAAACGATTTATGTAGATTAGAGAAAAACTAAATTATGTAGTATACACTCAGTTTGTGTAAAGCTTTTGAGCAAGTATCTAATTTTGTGAAATATTTGCTTTGTTTCTTCAGAATAAAATGGCTCAACTTCAAAAATCAGTTGCTTTCGGATTCTGTATCGTTCTCGTCTTGGCATTTGTCCTTAATAATGTGGAGGAAGCGGAGGGAAGACGAGGACCACCAAGCTACATCCGAAGAAGGAGCAAGTGTCCTTCTGGTCAACGAAAAGGGCTTGATGGATCTTGCAGAAGCTACAATGAGCATAGAAGGATTTTGCAAAGATACAGATACTCCTTGGGTTAAACTGCTTTCAGCTTTTACTTTTGTAGGTCTTAGACATTTGTAACTCAATCCAGAGATTTTAATGTCGAATATCTACAATATTTATTTATAATGTTTGCATATTTATTTATTATTACTCATGGAAGTGACAATGACACGACACAGTAACAGTGAGAAATATTTTTTGTATCAAAACATGTAGTTTACTGTGTTGTACTCTATGTGTCATGAAGTTCAATTCATTTTTAATCGTAGCTTATAAGCATTCTTAAATTAAATTCTGCATTCCTTTCCTACTTATGCTATGTAATTAGTACAAGTGTATTGTTTAGTATACATCAACAATAATTAAGATAACGTATGTATTTCTATTTATCTATACATGTGCATGCTATAGTATATGTGTATAGATACTACTTTATTATTTGTGAATGCACATATAGTATAGTGTGTGCCACACTTATATAAATATGCAACACAATGGGTTTTACAGATGTCCTATAAATAACTGATCTCCTAAGTTAACTAAACATATTATGTAAGTTAATTTAACCCAATTCTATGCCAAGCATAATGAATGTAGACATAATCATTTCTTGGCAAATACTTAATAAAGAAACATTCAATTTAAAAAATTTCATTTTGTGCAACCTTTCATTTTCCACAGTAGTTTGCCTTTAATACCAACAAATCTACCGACACTATCGATTCCTTCAATTTCATTATAAATATTTCACAAGAACGATCGTAAAGGATGATTAACACGAATAAAATGGGCATAGTACTTATAGGGACCTATATATTTTCTCTAGTACTGCCGTCATGTCATGCATTTTATATTCAACTGAACTCTAATTCTCTAATCATAAGTTCAATTAGTTTTGTACGGACATATACAGTTTTTGGTAAACATATTGCATCAAACTTTGAGAATTGCAAAAAATTGCAAATAGTTATTTATATATGTATGTGCAAATTACATAAAATATGTGATTGCCCATGCCAAAAGTGATAGGAAACCAATCGGGTCATATACACTCATATCACTTATCAACAAATATCAGTTGAATGATAATTCGTATCGATATGAATTTATGGCATATTTTTAAAGTGGCATCGTCAGGAGATCTCAGTGAGTGAGCATTCTAAAGCATTTACCCATATTTACACCAACACACGATATTTAGAACAAAATGTTAACCGCAGGCATATACTTCACGTTTAGATGCGTATTCGTCATTAAATATCGTAAATGACATCATGAGGTTTTCAACCTTAAGACTATTTAAAAGCTAAATATAGAACAGAATTATTGCAAATATAGTCTTGTTGTTACATAGATGAATCTCTACCACATTCTCTACACTAGCAACATATCTGCTAATTTTTATGTGAAAGCTTTGAGCTATAAATAAACTAATTTGCACAACAAGTGCTTTACATTAAAAAGCAACATCCTACCTACCTGTTCCTAGCACAATGGGTTTTCCGTTGTTAATAATATCTTAAAAAATACGTATCATCTGTGGCTAGATACCTAGTTATTTATAAGCAAGCTCGGGAAATAAATGATCTTATTATCTAAAAGCCAAAAAGTGAATACACAAAATATTAACCTAAATAGATAAGACAAGCAAACTACATAGATAGGGCTTCTGCATATAAATTGGGCCTTTTAGAGTGTTAAATAAACACACGTGAGATTCTGAGGATACAACTACTTCCGAGCTGATTTCTTTTGCTATGCCTCATCCTCGTCTTAAATAAAGCACTGCAGTTATTATGACAGTGTTTGTTTTACAAATTAGCTTTCACGTTCGTATTTAGATGCACAGAATGTGTTTTTGGAATACAATATCTGACTCATGATAATGATAATCATGTTTATCTCTCATCTAAGTCTTTATAAAAGCAAGCTTTACCAGGTCTTTACAAAAATCTTCCTATTCAGAGTTTTTAGCTTCCTCTTCCGATTTTTTCTCTTTGGATATAAAGGTAAAATCATACAGAATGTAATCGTAGTACTGATATTTCGAAATTAACCATTCAAATCCATAAATACCTACATCATAATTATCTGTTAATTTTAATTCATTTTTTATAGCTGTGCATGCGTTTTCCTCGGGTAGACCAAAATGTCAAATAAATTCATCTACCGGGTTGTTTGGCTAACTGCAGTAATTCTTGTACTTGTCGGAATGGCTTATGAAATAGAGTGCAGAAGATCATCTCACAACCACAACTCCTATACAGGGAATCAGCAAATTAAACACTATGGTAAGCGATGCCCGCCGTATTACCGGAGAAACTTTCAGGGAAGATGTGTTTATTCTGGATGATCTTTTACGCGTATGCTTGCTTGCATGCATACTTATAAAGGAACAATAATTTTTCCATGCTACTATTATTCTTATGAATTGTTCATTATCTTCCATTATTTTATTAATTTCCTGAATGTATTAACTACAATAATAGCCGATGAGTCGTTCATACTCATAAGTTGTCATCATTAAAAGCAATTCGCATGCAGGCTGCATTCTTTGTATTGCATTGCACGTAAATCATATAATTTATCGATTGAATAAGTTTGAAATAAATTCATAATTAGTTACAAACCTATTCTAAGATACAAAATTAATTTATTATTTTAAGATATTTATCTTCCTGTGATTCAATGCCTAGAGGTCATACTAATATTGGTACATATTCTTGGCACACGACAGTTTCGGGGGACCCACAAGATTTTACTACATCATCAAATATCCAATCTCCTGGGCAGTAAAACCTGTACATACATAGGCATACAAAAATTATTTAAGATCACACTATAAGAATATTAATTGACATTTTGAATATAGCAACCTATATGATTCTATATTATGTAAGATCAAATTCTTACGTCATTGTATCAGATTCGGGTTTGCAATAATGAAAAACTTTGCATCTTCTGTACAAATCTGCATGAAAGCCGTCTTCTTTGTCTTTGCAATCAAAGTACACTGGAGATGGTCCTGGAACAAGGATCCTGTTGTTGATTTTATGGTGTATTGGAGAATGCTGTGCCAGTTGTCGCGACTCAACTATAATGTAAAGTAAATGTATATGTAACGATATAAAGAAAATATTTCCTTGCTTACCAGAGATAAGAAATAAATACACAAACAATAAAAAATGTTTTACCTGTGAATATCAAAAGACTCAAGGCGAATAATAGCACTAAAGAATATCCCAAAAGTTTATTCATCTTGCTAATATGTTATATAAAATTGCGAATAATGTTTGTAAGAGCTTTTATAGCCTTGTATGTGAAGAATCCAAGAACTAACATAAATCCTCCTCATGACAATTCATTTATATACAATTTTCATTATAAAGTGAAATTTTTTGCAAGATAATCAGCTTAATTGTAGACATGTACTTTAACTTTGGACAAACGTACTACCTACACCAAATGCGTCATCAATTGAGTACTGAATAGTATTATTGAATAAGAAGAGATGAGATAATGTGTAATGAATATCCATATATTATTGTAAAAGGTAAACTCAATTTATGTTACGATAATATCTTATAGTAATATTATATATCTCAATTTGCATTTGTACCTAGTACAGATAAAAGCAATTGTGTTTTCCTATTTACACAAATTCTGAATAATTTTTAAGTACTTTGGATTGGATTGTTTACTGTACTTCTGAATTTTGAACTTTATTGAGAAATGACGTACATTTTTGATTGTAAATGATCGAGATGCGCATTTCCTAACGTATGCATTAAAATTAATTTCATACACGTAAGTGATTCAAGTGTTTACATAAAGAAATATCAATGTCAATTGTCAATAAACATTTTTAACTTGCAAATCGCATTATGGTTGTGGGAATCACTATATTACAATTATGTTGATATGAATTCTTGCGACAATTTGCAATGTTTAAGCAATACTATCTGCATGATGATGACTATGATCCTCCTCCGTAACGTGACACTACTAGGAATCGATTGAGAGATTATAATTTGTTACTTTTCGATAAGTCAAGTATATTGATGATTTCCAGAACCAATTTATTTGGCTAATGGAGTCAACAAATGCCCGACAATTTGCGCAGCTTTACATGCACATAATTTTATTATAATTTAGAATGTAGTAGACTGAATAATTAGCGAGAGAACCCACATTTACGCCTATTATGCATGTAGAATGAGTTGGACACTCGGGCCGATTAGACTAGAAGCATATTTAAATAGGTAGGAATTTTGATTTTAAATCAAAATTAAGCGAGAATACAGAAAAAAATTAAAATCATTGTATTGTAGTGTGTAAATATTAAATTAATATTGTGTTAGTTTAACTAGTAAGTGTGTAGTTTGTTAGATAGACGATAGAGATATTTATTTCAAATGTATTTGGCAGCAAACCCTTAATATCGCTTTCTTAAAACATATTTTACATACTTACATACATAATGAATACTAGGATACGATTAATAGTAAAATATCATAGTTTATGATGTATACACATTATAGTTTTTTCAGAAATTTTAAGTACCCACTAATTAATCTCATCACAAAATTACAATAGCATGTATTTAAATTATTCCCAGGTTATTAGTCAAAATTAAAGACAATCTGCAGAGAAGCTTTTAAGTTAACATGTACTGGAAAAATTAGCAATTCAGTCTTCTTCATTAGCATTATAAAACTTTTGATACTAAATTAGTACAAACGAAAAATATTTAACCAAAACAATATATTTTTGACCGCTGACAAAATTATGTATAATCCTTCCTTACAAAAACAAACTCGAGTAGCTCCGCATAATTTGCAAAAAGGAACTTCGGCAATTCTTAAATGCAACTACTTCTTTAGCAAAATAGTTTTTAAAAGGTCAGTCTAGCTTCATAGTTTGTAGCCAATAAGCATTTTCCAAATGAGCTCTTCAGTTCTTCAACTAACCATCTATAAAAAATTGCCACATTACATTTAATTAGCATTTACAGTTATATAAATTCATTCTTTAATTCTAACGGATAAAAATACAAAGTAAAACAAAATATGGTTTTACCTTTTAGTGAATAGATATTTTCTAGCGCTCACCGTCTTTTATTTAGAATTCTAAGACATCTTGCCAAAACTCGTTATGTGTGTCTTCATTTTGAGTTATAGTATTCACGATGTAGGCTTTGAGAGGAAATGGATTGTTTTCAGCTGCACTTAAGCCCAGAAAAAAGTCTTTAATATTCCCAAATGTGAGATCATCTGATTTTATGTTCCATAACACTTCATCGCAATTCCACTGTTCGCATTGTTTTGCCGATGTCGCAAGAAAGTTGACATATTTGATTATTAATTTTATCAAGGACGCTTCATTCGAAAATGTATTCTGGCAGGCCATATAAACAGTTTCTCGGTCTGCTAGGTCTGTGTTTTGGAAAATGACTTCCTCGAATTCTCGAGACCATGTAATTGGTAATGTAGACAAAGCATTCCACAATGTTTTTAAAATTATTTCCTTGAAAGAGCAATTTACTTGGGAAAGCATGTAAATAATGCTAGAGAAATTTTTACGGTAGTTTGTATGCAGCAACTTGTTTATTTTCGTCATTTTCGCATCCTCCGAATTTAAACGGGAAATATAAAGAGCAAGTATTGCTGCATCCATTTCTAAGCCCACTCTTCGAGGAAACTGTTGTCTAAATGAGCTGCTAAAATATTTAAAACTATTCAAAATTTTCTCTGAAAATCTTCTAAGAGAATTAAAACGTTCTTCCCCCATTGTGGCTTTTGCACATGTATCTATTAGCGAAACTAATCCAGTTTGTTTCATCAAGGGCACATTTTGCATGAAGTTTAAGTAAAGCAGTCCTGAAGCATCCGAAAATAAAAAAGGCATTTTGAAAAGTTCATTGTTCGTATCAGTCAGGGAGATAACTTGCATTTGCTTTGTTAACAAATCTTCGTCCACAGAAAAAGCGATATGTTCACAAATAGATGCCGAATTAAAAGCCTTGCTTATGGTTTGTTCGCACCAACAATTCATTTTCATCGCCCGGGGAAGAATTTTTTCAGCAAAAAATACTAGCGTACTTAAATATTGGGTCCATTGTTCTTTACTCATTGGTTCATCATTACGTACGCTTTTACGATGGTGCATCATTGTTGTTTAGATCTTAAAAGTTAGAAAATTAAAATTTACTATTATAAGACTTTTAAACACTTGTTAGCCTTAAAAGACCGTTAAAATGCATTACTACCATAAAGGGCTGGAAAGCATTTAAAATCCTTAAGATATTAGCTAATTAATCTCTTTTGTCCTATGCTCCCCGTGTTAAAAAATTAGGCAAAAGTGCTCGATTTTTCTTTTTCATTAAATAAATTAGAATACATGCGACCGTTGTTTCAAAATTCCGAAGACAATACCTTCTACAAAAAATATTAGAGAATTTTTGGTGCTATCTGCTATGCAATGCTAAATCCTTATGGGGTCGGAAAGAATTATTTGGCGAAGAATAGACCCCCCGTTTTGTGTGCAGCTGCAGGCGGATACAATAAAAAGACAATAAAAAATAAGATAATACCTACTGATAATATAAATTATAATTTTACCAAAAATATTCAGGAAATATTATTTCCATTTCCAAATGAACTGAGCCCGATTCGCGCCACTCGGCTCACAAATTGTTTACATCGGCAAAAGGCATTTACTAGCACGTGTATAGCTGACTATTTCTACCTTCTACCTTGTCTTGCCATCATCCAGAATCCAGCGGACGATTTGAGTTTGTACAGTGTGTGGAAGGCCTAGTAAATTTCCAAAATAAAACTAGAAAGTTCAACTGGTGAAACCATAAAAACCGACATGTCTTCTTGGAAAAACGCTAATAAAGCCTACCAAAAGCCGCATAGAGAGCGGCATCAGGTATTTAATTAAAATTTAGTAGTCTATTTTGGCATAATTTTCTGTTTTAGATGTTTATAAAGAGCAGATTCACAAGAATCAAAAAGCATCAGCACTAATATCGAATTTTATCATTGATTATTTATAGCCTGAATCTCGGAAACACTTGGGGATCTTAGAAAAACACAAGGACTACAAGACAAGGGCCACGTAAGTCACATTTCTTGACAATATTGAATATCAGCTCTTGTATAATAAATATCGGCAACCGAAAAAAATCGTAAAGGCAAAAGGATCATTGCTATTCCTTATTCCATATTCTGACTGATCCCATATTTTTTCATTTTTACAGAGATTACAATGAGAAGAAAGCCCAGTTGCAGTACTTGCATAAAAGAGCATTGGATCGGAATCCAGATGAGTTTTACTATCACATGATAAATTCTAGCGTTCAAGTAAGTATTATACGTAATTGCCATTATACGATTTTACCATTTAACCCAAATATTATACCCATTATCCATAAGTCATTTTATTGCACATACAAGTTTTATAAAATAAAAAATGCTAATCAGTAAATGTACCTGATTTGATTGTAGGAAAATGGAGAGCACAGAAGCAAGGCCAAGGAGGATGGTTTGACTCCAGAACAGATCAGTCTTATGCAGACACAGGATTATAATTACGTAGCAAGTCGTCGTGTAATGGAACTTCGAAAAGTTGAAAAACTCCAAGCAGCCTTACATTTACAAGAACAAGAACCTGTAAATCAACATACGATTTTTGTAGACAAAGTTAAAGACTTGAAAAAGTTCAGTTTAACACAAAGGTTGGAAACTCCTGCTGCATTACTATCGCGGAGGCATAACCGTTTACGAAAATCGGACCTCAGTAACAATATTATACCAGCAAGTTTGACGAACCCAACTAAAATGCAAGAACTAGTAAAACTTAGTCGGAAATCGTATAAGGAACTGGATAAACGGAAAGAGAGACATGAAAAGCTGTCCGTTCTTCAAAGGAAAATCGAAGTCAAACGAGCATTAAAGGTATGTGGCCCTAATCATTTGTGTTTATTAATTAATTATTTGCTTTAATTAACCTTCCTATATTCCAAACATAAATAATTAATCTATTTCTTTGATGCATTTTGCACAGGACTCTAAAAGAACCATAAAACAAAGAGTGAAACCGGAAACAACAACATCAGCACCGATATATCTGTGGAGACAGGAGAGAAAGAAGTAAATTAAATATGCATCGTTGACAATTATCAACATACTGGAAATAATTTTTATATGAACGTTATTCTTTATTGTCCCTAATAAATACGTCCTTTGGATTTTTGTTTCTTTCATAATGATCCTAGCTCACATGGCTTATTTTATTACCTTCGCCATTTCATCTTAAAATAAATGATCTTCTCCGTCTCGCAGTTGCATTTTACATTATTGGTCATGTCCAGTCTCCAGTCCATTTACGTAAACAAGTTGTTGCTGCAAGTTACGAATCGTAACTTACGATATAAGTTCCAAAACTACTAAAACATACATTTTAGGTAGTTGAACAAAATACACTAATCACTTTCGTTCAACCCTTCCTCGCAGTTTCGTCGCTTCTTATGTGATTTCCCTTGAAAGTGCGGGAGATTCATGCGGCACGTTTTCGCCGTATGGTTTCTAGATTTGTGCTGGATGTACGGCTGTTGCAGGATCACTGCTGAATTCTCTAAACAGTTGCGTAGGTTTCAACAATGGTCAATTTTTTAATTGAGTTGTTTTTTTCTTCATTAGTATAGTGTTGCACAGATTGCACTATTGCACACATTATCCAACGAAAAACAATTCCATTCTGACAGCACGTGGCACTGGACTGGCTGGAGCTGGACTGTTGACTAGCAAAGACAAGCCCCCCGATTCACCGAAAAAATGAGTTCCTCCAAAGGGTTTGCAGGATTTTTGTCAAATTATGAGGTATACTTTTATATATGCTGTACATACAAATGTTGTAAGTTGACAAGTTATATATATTACTAATTAATTATACCAGGCAGAGGGCTAATGCTCACTGCACAGCACACAATTTTAAATTCATTCTGTTTCGGTGCTGAGATTGCGGTAGTCTGTTTTTGGATGTGGCCAATTAAAGTGTGGTATCAAATCTGTTCGAAAGCACTGGTAATGAACTTAAAATATCACATTTCCTTCATGAGTAATAGTAATAATAAAAATCCGATTTTTTGGATCCCATCAGAACGGGACACCGTAGAAAAAGGAGTGTTATTTTAAAGTCTATTACCAGTGCTTTCGATTGATACATGTTTGGTACCAGGTTATAATTATAACAGATAATAGTTGGTAAAAGTGCACAGATTTTCACTCTTCAGCCTCCAAGCGGTAAACGGGGAAAGCTGAGAAAGCATTGTTGGAAATAGCTTATATTTTACTTTCCCTTTTAGCGTAATAATGGCATTAAGAACTTTCACATTTACTCTCTATAGACCATTATTGTTATTATATACTGTAGTGAATAGTGAATGCCGTGCCCCTCCCCCTACTTGTCAATGAATAGTTAACTTATAGGGATGAAAATATTCCTTTGATTCTGAACCAGCCTAATATTTTGGAACATATTATACATTTAAGTGTTATACTGTATTATTGTATTACATTTTCATTGCCTTTCCTCAGGTGTTGCAGTATTTTCAAGAGATGCACCATAAAACGTTGGAGAATAAAGAGCAACAGCAAACTCGGTTTCAAAAATCATCTAACCAGACACTTTCGACACTGACATATCACACTCTACAGTTTCTGCAGGACTCCCCTTCCGCAGTTCAAACTGAGCACTGCATATCCAAGTTTGTCAATAGTATGAAGCCATACAATCTCACAAAATCAGAACAACTTGTAATCATTAACACGGTAAGAAGAATTAATGGAATTTTCGATCCAGCTCATTAACTAAGTACGTGTTACGTCATTTATTTACACCGCTGGTGGAAAAAAGTATTTTTCCCTGGATATTTGAAAAAAATTCACTGCTAGATCCAAAACATTCCCTGTTTTTC
>JAQFYC010006303.1:0-12439 GCA_034694165.1 Tomocerus mixtus | reverse complement strand
TAATATTAGGAGAAAGCCATTAAAATTCCCGTAGTTGCATGTTTCTTACTTTTTAAGGCTGCACATTTATTTATATGCATTCTTTTATGTACGAGCTAAAGATTTCGAAGACTAACTGCAAGCATCTCTCAAAGACCGAAGTTCTCTAAGAAAGTAAAATATATTTTTGCCAAACTTTTATTCTAAACTGTTTTTGCTTGGAATAGAACAACAGTAAATATAAACTAAATCGCTCTTAAATACACAAAATTTACAAATATTTTTAATTAAATGGCATTAATCAATCTTTGTAACTATTTTGTAAATTACACAAAGCTTAAATTTTAACTGATGTATTTGCACATATCAAAATGCTTAGCATACTGTTTACTGTTTTTCATTGAAATATTTGGAATAGACTGTGACACCAGTTTTATTTTATCAAAATTTGTTAATAAATAAATATATTTGGTATATATTGCTTGCAAATGATTGAATTCATGTGCTATTTTTTATATCCCAAGCGGGCACAAATTTCCTGGCTTATACAGAATGAAAGTCGGCTGCATTGTATTTTTGGTAGGTATTTAATATTAACCTTAGGTGAATATTTGTTGCTACAGAGTGCATAGAAAACGACTACTATAGTCACAACGGATTTGCTACACTAAGAGTACAAGTACCTATACAATAGTCATTCAAGAGAGTCAAACCTGCAGTACATAATATAGCATAGGTATACAGAGATGAGATATTGGTAGCTCTCTTGCTGAGTTTACGTATGTTTTTGAAGACCTTGATTCTTAGTCTTCTTTCTTTAGAGTCTCCCCTTTGAAAATGATGTTTGCACAAAAACGACAGCAAAGAAGGAAATGGAAACTAAAAACGCAACGGAAAGCGAACTAAAGCAAACTGACGAAGGGGGAAACTTCATAACAACATAACATAACATAACAAGAGAATAAGAGACAGAAAGAGAGAAGAGAAGGTAGCTAGCTGGAATGAAATGGCGTAAATGGTAAATGGTAAAGTGTTCTTGTATATAATACACATTTCTGGTATGTATCTAGCGTAAGCTAAGCTTCGCTTGTGTTTGTGTAAAGATAACTATTGCAGAATGGCTTAGACATTAGCTTCTTATATCTTATGGCATAAAATATTATGCTGCTATGTTAGCTACACTAAATATAATAATAAACTCGGACTCTGCACTAACTCATGCATTTCTCATTACATTTCGCTTCACACATAAGCAAACAGAGGAGAGTTAGCTTATTAGTTGCTCTTATAGGGACAGAACCTCTTCACTTCCCATAAATGCATGCATTTGCTCAGTCTAGTCAGTGAAACTGAAATGAAATGTGTGCATGCAGAGAGTCCGTCAAAACTTTTCTTCTATGTTATGTGAGTTTATGTAATGTGGCTTGGATTGTAACGCAACTATTCTCAGAATATTCAATGTGATGTGACTTTTACATAATCCTGTGCGACTAGACGCTAAGTAAGCTGCAATGGAATAGAATAGAAAATAGCGCCCCTTTTATGCATCGATACATTTTATATTTCCTATTAAATATGTATCAAGCGTTTTTAGAAGGGAATTTTTATTAGGTAGCTGTAGCTGAAAATTTTCAATTCAAAAAACGAAACATTATATGGAAGACTGAACTGAACTGCCGATGAGTCCAATGTCCAAGGTGAATTGAATGCAAAGTGAAGAGAGTATAGGCAGTAGAATACAATTGTACATGTAAGTACTTCAGATCAAGAGTACTTACAACTACAACTACTATATTCGAAGGAGAATGAGTTTCTCTATACTTTCTCTATGTACTTGTATGTATGTATCTATTTTCTTTCTTTTAAGATTTTTATACTCACATAGTTTATACTTTAGTTTCGTTCCGCATGCCTCCAAATGGAAAAGAACAACATATGGAATGAAACCATTAGCACAATCCCCTTTTACTTACTTACCTACTGCCTACAATGCAATGTGCCTACCAACGCCCACTACATTCAGCTCACATTTCATATCCACTACACACATTCACTATCTATCTATATTTTTATATCCATTCTTCAAAATTTATTGCAGGATATTAGCTACGCATTGCCAATGTTCCAGCAGTTCACGTTTTATTTGCATTTTCATTTTAGTTTCTGTAGTAGTTTTGCAATCTGGCCTTTTCTCCTTGTTCAGCACATTAACCAAAAGTTGGATGTTACGTGCATGGATTCCTACTTTGTAGTCCAAGCATGTGTTCCCACTTAACCGTTGTAAAAAGGTCATGAAAAATCACTTAATTTCCCATATGATACTAACGTAAGTTGTAAACAAACGCTTTGAAGATTATGTCTATCTCTAAATATTTAGTATCCTCCAATCTAAACAAATGCATTACAATAGCTTGCTTTTGTATTTATGGATATGTAAGGTAAAGATTATACCTTGGTGCACAGTGCAGATGCTTTTTGTTACTTTAAGTCAGCAAGTATCAAATCTACCGAGCAAGAGATTATTATTAATAAATGTAGTTCGTATGCATGTACAAATACGTAAGACAGAAATCACACATTGCGGATTCAGAGTCAGGAACATGCAGACATGCATATGCAGCAAGAATCTTCAATAATGTACAAGATGGTGGATATGATTATCTTTTAGTTGAAAGGAAGAAGACGGAAATTGTATTGATTCCTTTGAAGATTTCAAAGATGAAGTGTTGCTTATATCTCTAGTAATGTAGAAGACATCTTGAATTTAACTGCTATTTGATAGCACTTACTTAACTTCAGAAACAAACGAAACCTAAGCTAAACCAACCAACCAGACATCAGCCAGCTTTCGGTTTGATCGTTTTCTTGAAATATTATGTGCGAAATGTGCAAGAATGAATCTACATTACGCACAGAATTCTTTTGAAAGAAATATGCTAAAGTATCCATAATAGTGTACATAAATCCATATCTACATATACAAACATATTCGTTGTTTCGTAATTTCGTATTCAAACTGTACTGCGACGCACACCAATAATATTGCCCTACAAGTAAACTAATTTTTCAATTGCATTTCTTTCGTTGCAGCGTACTAATTGTATTTAATGTAGTTACATTATGGAGGTAGTATAATAATATACTATTCTATGCACTTATTTATTACGAGATTCATCTATTAGTTTTTTCTATGTACGCTGAAGATAAGGTGCCCATTTTTTTGAATGAATTCAATTAGCTAGGTAAATATTTCTGTAGTAAGTAAAAGCTACAAAATTGCTGCCGTTAGTAAATACTATACTGTAAGAAGGCGAAGATTAGGAGCAATAGGATGTAAGTTAATGTAAGGTAGATAAAAAGGAAGAAGGCATGGATTTAGGCAGTCATAAGGGAAAGTAGGATATTGTTATGTTATCTTATGTTATGATGTACAAAGGCAAAGGCATGGAATTGTAGCAGTAGCGTACTGTACATAGTATGTAGTAGTAGAGTAAGTAAAATATGTAGAATTAGGAAAACAGCATGTGCTGAAAAGGCTGGAGTCCTTGACGGGAGCATCTGAGGAAATGAATCAGATTTGAACTTATTCCTATCAGGAACTTTTCATTCTGCATTGATATTCAGGATGAGTTTGATAACGGATGCTTTCAGTGTATAAAAGGGCCACATTTGTAAGGAGAGAGTCTGTCTGCTGTACTCTCTCTGGTGTGCATGCCTTGCTTAGCCTTCCTTGCATTGCCTTGCCTGCTTACTGCTTACCCTAGGCTTCTCCACTCTCCCTACTCTTAGGCTACGTTATGTCAGTTTCGTGTGCCTCGCGCGGATAAAAGATCTACATAGAATATTCATAGCATACATACCATACCACACACAGTAGACATATCTGCTGACTGTTCTCTGTACTGTACATTGCATTGTACGTATTATGTAACATTGCTTAGCTTTTAGCTACACACTAGTAGAACTAGACTACTCCAAGCCGAATTGCATTCTTTCTCCTTTTTCCTTGGGTTCGGTTGCTGTGGATTTGGCTTTGGTGTACTGTGTGCCGTGTGCTATGTAACTCTGCTCTGCTCCTCTGTGTTGTATGTACATACTTTTCCCTACCTTACCATGATACGCAAAATAAAAGCATACAGAATAGAATATGACTTGCCGTACGGTTTTGTCTCCTCGACTTCTTCATACTCTATAGCGTACATGTTCAGACTACTTACTTTCGTAAGGCTTTAGACCGTCCTAGACTCTAAGGCATAACTATAACTACAATTTATAAGGAAAATAGTTAAAGAATCTATATGTATATGTGTGCATCGCTGTAATACATTCATAGAGAAAAGGTAAAGTCTAATTGTTCAATCAACATACACTTTTACTTTGCATTTGTACAAAGAAATGCAATAAGAATGTATTTATGTATACTACAGATACTTACGTTTTTTATAGGCTTTCTACTTGTAATATGAATGCAGTTACGTTATTTTGTAGTAGATTTTGCTATCACGCAGAATAGAAGAATTGGAATAGATGGAGGCAAATTATTTACTAGGTAAATGTATGCAGTACTTATTCGTCTATATGCAGTAGTATTTATTAAGCAGAAATTAGAGCTTGTCTATTAGCTAGATTTAATGCGAGCGTAAGTTGCATAATTTATGTCTTACTTAAGAACAAATATATTTCCTTTTCGCTTTAAGTTTTCCCTACAAGACATGTTAGCTTCATACAAAGACAACAACAGAGATACATAGGTAAGTTAATGTAATTATATAATGTAGAAAGTAAGGATTACCAAGAAGAAAAGGGAAGGCGCCTATTTTCTTCCAGTTTTCACTTGATACTTTCCCTCGGAGCCTAAATCATTCTTAAATGACAACATCGTGGTACACTTCTTTTCAGCAGCGCGCAACTATTTGAGGAGAATGCCAACTATTTCTCCCTTCTCCAACAATTCTCAATGTTTCTCTCATAGTATTATAAGTTTACAACTTTCTCCAACTAATAAGTACTGCATGCAATTTATGTACATCGTATATAATATTATCTTCCTACTTTACAACTACAACTTTTATTAAATGTAACCTTTTATGTGTAGTAGTTTTAGTTTGTTGTTCCTATTAGGTACGAAGTACAAACTAGTCGCTGTAGTTTACTACTTATAATTTTGCTAGCCACCAACAAAAATTGCATTGCAAGGCCGAGCGAAATTGCTATTACTGCATTGCTACACTACTTATCACTTGAACACGCAATGCTTCATGTTTTTACAATAATGACAAGCATTACTCACTCAGGATTATAAACTCCATAAAATATATAATGAAGCTTCGGCTGACGTTACCAAAACTACATAAGTATACTATAAACATGTCTGGTGACCTGGCTACCTCGTATCACAACCTTACAAATTGTCAGATCTGAACTAGTTCAATCACTAGACTGGTACATGCAATATAATAAACTATTAAGTGCAAAAGATGTGTATGTTATGTACTTTTGTATTGATTAGGTGTAATATCAAATATCAAGCACATGTCATGTAAAAAAAATTAAAAAATTAAAATTCAGCTTTATAGTTATGCAAGCAACCCACGACACACGGTCAATGGTCAGTATACATGTCATGTATACTTAGGTACTTTATATCAACTGATGATTTTGGCAAACTAACACTGTCATGAATTATTTATCGCTTATACTACTTATATTCGTCTCAAAATATTATTTAGAAAATTGGGATTTTGTATATTGTAATGTTAGGGACACTATAGCCACCCATTTATGAAGAAGTATCTGAAATAATATAGTTTAATTGTTGTTTTTAAAGGCTGTGCAATTTTAAAAATTGTAAAAAAGTGTTGATTGACTTTTTATTAACTTCTTTGTGTGTAACATTACTGTGGGTTGTTTGGTGTAATTTTTATTCACCTTGCGCCGAAGACAGTTGAAAATATATTCCCAATGTTAAATGGAAGCTACTATCCGCTAAATTAATTTGTAATATGCTCAACAAAAAAACCTAACCTACATCAAAACTTGGAAACTTTTATAGGTAGGTATTCCTAGGAGGAAATGAGCAACGAAATTCCGATACTTTTCTGTTTTATATTCTGGCAATGAGATGTAGCCCTGGAAAACAATATATTTGATTTAGAGTTTTCCATTCGCATGGAGGAGAGTTACTGTTTTATGATTTGAGTCAAAAGGGAAAATTTCAGTTCGGTTGTTTGAGAACTGAGATATAAGTTTTCACATTTTTCTACTGCAGCGGTTGTATTACAAAAGTTTAATTAATTGCTCGGCAAATAAATTTGCACTGTCTGAGTTTCTACAGATTTCTGCGAAAGAGAAAGTGGGAAGTGTATTATTTCTCAAAACATTTAGGTATCACATTGGAATATCATGTATCGTATCGTGATGTGTTCTATGAATGAACAGAGTGAAGGAGAAGGAACATGCAAAAAACAATTTCCTGGAGCGAGTGAATTGAACCAGTCAGCACTCAGTTCAAGCAATAAGGTAAGAAAAAGAGTGAATTCTTCGAATGCAAACTGATGTTGATGCAAGTAGGTATCTAGGTACCTACCTATTCTCCAATTTGTTCGTTCACGAAACACGGAAAAAGTTCCAGGTACAAAGTATAAGAAATATTGTAGATTTTATTGCACAGTATCATGATAAGAGGAGACATATGCAAAGGCCATGAAGATATTCACGAGACCGAAATCGGCCACACTGTCCATCTGACATTATTAATGGGTGAATGACTACAATGTAGCAGCATATATCTGTACTACCGCAGTTTCCTGAACAATGCAGAGTGATTCAGACATTACATCATATTTATACAATATATTATGCAATAATGTAGTGTTGTCCTATATATAGGTATAGACATAGATAATAACTTCTGCACCAGTGAGTTCACCGTGGAAATTCTGGGCAAACATAGTAAAAGGTGGGAGCATTTCTTAAGAAAACGGAAATAGATACACAATAGCATCATTCACATTCTGCGCCTATTCATTCATATAAATACTTGGATTGTAGAATTGTATAGGCCTAGATGTTATTATAATTATCATCATTGTAAAAACCTACTAAATTCAACTTAAATTTTATGACCCCTGTTTTATTTTATTGGTTTTTAAATTAAATTATTGGGGATATTAGAGCTTTCTCATTTATTTGCCTTGTGACAACGTAAAAAAGTAGCTAGTCATTAAGAGAAAGTTAGGAAATAGTATAATTAGCAATAAAGTTAGTTTGTTGATAGGATTAATAGAATGGAGAAAGTAAATTCGGGAAGATGTTATGTTCGTACCTGTTTGGCCTTTTCCCAGCGTCTTCTCGAGACGGTAAGGGCCAACATACTGAAGATGATCGACGTGACTGTCCTTCTGCATCCTTGAATGCTTGCTGCGTACCTGCCACCCCAGATCCAGTCCAGTAGATTAGTTGGCAACGAACTTGAACCCAAATCCACTCACTCACGGCGGAAGGTAAATGGAGGTAATATCAAAGTTGGCGATGATGATTTTTTGGCTTAAGTATCCTAATCATCATCATCACGCTCTTGGTTTCGCTTTTCTTTGATTGTGGCTGTGAGTAACCTTTTATCTCTCTCTGCTCTCTTTCTCTTCCTTTCTTAGCTCAGTTAGGTTGTAGTTAGTGTAGGAGGACTGAGGATGAGTAGCTTGGCTCGACTATTACATAAGTATACGTCCTATAGTAAAGATAGAGCGACTCAAATCCTTATTATTTCGATTTAACTTCTCGCTTGTACTTTGGCTTTAGATTTCGTCTTCCTTTTCCTTCAGTTCGGTTTCAGCTAACGTGAGTTTGCTTTTCTTTCGTTTCGCTTGATTTCCTCTTTGCTACCCCTTCCTGTGCTTGTCAGTCTCTACTTTGACTTTTTCTAAGAGATCTTGACTTTTCCTCGCTTTCTCTCTTGCCTATGTCTCCCAGGGAAATCTGCTCTGAGTCTCTCACAGCAATGCGCCAATAAGTTAGCAATACCGTAGAAATCGTCATCGAAGCCAAGGAAATCGAGTCTCACGCCTCGGCTTCCTCAACATCCGCACTAAGTACTCCGTACATTATCATACCATTGTGCACCACCACGTACCTATACATTTATAGTAGTAAGTAGTGTGTAGGTATAGGTCCTCCTACTTTCTTGGGTTATAAAGAGTTAGTTAGCTCTCAACTATTTATATAGTAGCTATCTGTATGTATATGGAGTACTAGCAATTACCTACACCTTAAATCCGGGGCACATCTTCCTCATAATTGCGCTGTGACTGTGACTGAGCTCTAAGTCCGCATTTTAGCCAACACATTTATAAGACTAGTGACGCATTTCCCACGATTTTATCAATGGTGCTCCGCTATAGCACACGTATGTATATATGTACTGTGGTGACACTTTCTTTTCTTACTTATTTATTATACTAAGCACATAAAACTGGTGTCCTATAGTACACACATATAGACACATTGTATACACTCATATAAGGGCTACATGCGCTATTGTTCTTAGCAAAGAACATTGTTAGTTCCACACAAACTCACCAACTTTTTTTAACAAGTCTCCCATCCAATTTCAATTTAGGTTAACCTTTTAAATATTTAATTAGTCCATAGTTACATGTCAAATCCGCATGTACTCTAAATTATGTAATTGTATTTTATGTAGTTAACTGTTGTTTTATCTATGAATTTGCTATCTTATAGATTATAGATAGAAGGGAAGAACACCATAGCTATTCTTTACATATATTATATAATAGTTACATAATACATGTCGTGTAATAATGCGCTAGAATGCAGTACGTTACGTGTTGAGCGTATTATAATATGTACAAGTACAGCAAACATGTCTCGTTCGTCTTTCTGATCGTATTATACGTTACACTTTATGTCGTATAATATGTAGTTGTAATAGTTGCCGATTATTATGCAATGCAACTACTTTATTTTCAGCAATGAAAAACTTTGAAGAGAACTTTAGTATCTACACTTCATTTTAGTAACCTCCATTCATTCACACAGTAGTTTTTGATAGAAGTACTTATAAATAGTATTTAAGATCAAGTGTACTGTATTTCTTTTAAGGTTAGTAGCGTTATTGATCTGAAATTATAATTAGTTCACAGTTTAGGCCTATGATAAATGAACTTACGAATGTAAATGCCTTATCGACAAGAGTAATTACTTTGGTTATCATAGCACACTACACTTAATTTTTCAAGTGGTCACGTCACTAACTATTTCATAATTAATCCACATCCAAACTGCTTACATACTTTTGAAATATGTTCACTTAACAATGAGTCACTGACAATAAGTATATAAATACATGTGTGGGTTTGTATTTATGTATTTGTCACTTGGTTCACTATTAAAACTACTTTAGTCCGGATAATTAGTGTGACGTTGAAGCGAATGAAGATTAAGAGACACCGGGCACTTTATTTTGTGTATAAACCACTGCTTCTTTATATCTGAAATGAAACGAATTTCATTTACCATTTACACAACTGTATTGTTAAATACTATTTAAATCCTTAATGATATTCTGGGTTGTGTGGAGAAAATAAAATTCGTAGGAGAAATGTCTCCATTGTACCGTAGTACGTCTACGTATAAGTAGTTGCTCTGTTTTCTCTGCATCATTGCCTAGTAAGTGTACCTACCATCGTAGCGTTGTTTTTTTCCTTTACTTGTCTATTGCTAAACTTCACTTCCTTAGATAGGGTTTGTGGAATAATATTCTGTATGTACTGTATTGCTAGCTACTAGCTTGCTGGCTTGCTTTTCCAAGCTGGGAGACAAGTGTGTGTAGCCACTTGCCTAAAGTTTCTCTGAGCTCACCAGCTTACTTGGTTAGCCTGTCTGGTCCTTGCCGTCTGCAAGCCTTTTTACCGTAGAAAATCCGCACAGAGTTGGCGAGAGAAACCCGAAGTAGCCGAGAACCACCATTCCGATTTTCAGTCGACCCGGCGCAGAGAACCCTCACCATACAACTTTACTATAAGCTAGCTATCTCGCTCGCCCAACTTTATTCCACAACACGTTATGCTATACAATATTACTTTTACTATTATATACATTCTCCCTAGTTCCATAATATCCCAATACTCCCTCTCTCTCGCTCTCTCTAACCCATCAATACTTACTACACTGCACTGCACACATGTATTATGCCACATTAGAGCTTTCCCTCTATAGAAGTACTTTTCCTAGTCACTTTACTCTTACTCACTCAGTTCGCCCAGTCCAGGCCAAACATTATTCTTATATAATCCAAAATACTATTAGGTAGCTACATACTCTAACCTTCCTCCTTCCTTATGGACACTATACCGTATCATATAAAGCTTAAACTTACAGGACCTCACATCACATCAACTTAACTAACTAACAATAAGAATAGCACATACATAGTATACCGAGCCAAACCACTTACAGTTTCATACCAAACCAAACCAAACCACTCTCCATCTCTAATAAAAACTATATCTCTATATGTACTCTATAATATGTAAGTAAGTACTTTCTAGAGTCTTTATCATACGAACTAAAGGATACAACATTGAGAATTATATTACATAGTACTATAGTACTAACATTTTCAATACAAATCCTTCCTGGGCTATTCTACTTCATTCGACTCATACTTGAGACCAAAAATGAAGGCAACAGCATTCAGAACGTAAATAGTATACTACGGAATGTATGTATGTATGTACAGCCTTCCTACCATTTCTCTCTTCTTTCACAAACTCTGGCCTGGCTTGGTCTGACCCCCACTCAACCATATTCTTCTATTTTGTACAGCTCTCTCCTATGCTATTATACTGCTATGACGTGGTGTAAGATCGAGTAAGGAATAGCAAACTTGAGGTAGTAATAACATGGTGCATTCTTGATATACGTGGCTGGAGAAGTGCAATACAGTGGCGTAGTAATTTGAAAACTGGGATGATGAAAATATTAATGCAAATAATATTTTCATCATCGCTGGTAAACGCTGGAGGGTAGCTTAATTTGACTACTATAAGGAAATGTAAAATTGAGCACGTGACCACCACCTACTCTAAAGAATTGTTATTTTGTATGTGCTGCTAATAGAATTATGAACCAATTATTACACAAAAATGTAAAAGTCAAATTATTTTTGTTGTCAATTAATATAACGTCAAAAGTAGGATTGATTTTCGTAATCAGGAACCTTACTTACTTTTCACTGTATAAATCCGTATTCCTTTCCCCATTGTATTTACAAATTACGAGTGCTTAAGTAAGTTTAATATACTTTCCTAAAGAACGAAAGCTATGACTCTTACTAGAAAAATGGACTTTGGTTTTCTGTTTCCTTTACATGGATGCCTGTAATATACAATAGGTATTTATATAGACCTTCTGTAGTAGTTACTTACCTACTACATCCACGATATGCCTCTGTTGAGTATTTATCTGAAGATATAGATAAGAGTCTCCCTTTTCACTGCATCATTGCATAATTCTTTCCATTTACTTTAGCCACTCCCGTATTTATTACTTGGGCATTATTTTATTGATGTGAATATCCTTTGCTATTGAAAGACTAGTCTCCTCATCATTTGTAATGGGAAAGAAATCACGGAGGACAGACAAGACACCAACTAACATACATTAAGCAGAGAAAGTACACAAAAGTTGAGATACTACTGCACTACTCTCACTCTTCTAACAAAACAACAAAAGTAGTCAACTCATCGTCAGAACTCTGGTTCATTTCCTTTTCGGTGGACAGGACAAAGAATCTTCCTCCAACTACAACTCTAACTCCGACCAACTTCCATTCCACTTACTTACGCATTCGTTAGTGTTAGAAAAGGAGATCGTGAAAAGAAAGGAAGAGACAGATAATCCGTTTCTTTCCTTCTGCTACATATATTCTATATTCTTCCCTTGTAGTATTCTTAGCACTGCACTGCTACAGACACACTTTCCCGTCTCATCTCAACCACCATCAAGTCAAAGCTTTTACACAATGACTTACGCATATTTTACTAACTATCGAAACTAGCGATTTTCTATCCCCTTCAGAGAATTATTCTCTTATTATCCTTCGCCATTCTCTTAATTTTCATAAGTATTCAGTATTCATTCGCATTCAATTTATACAATGGCTACTTACAACTATTATGTATTCCCATAATCCGGTTAAAATCTCTTGATCATTGACTTTGAACTGAACTCTGTATTGTACTCCCTTGGACTCAGGTTCCTTTCCTTCACGTTAAATAATGAGAAATAGGAACTCCTAAAACAAAGCTGCTTGGTTTATGTTCGTGGAACTTAAACTATAACGGAACACAGTATACTTAGATATAAGATATCACTTTCTCCCAACATCCAACTTGTTTTCCTTCCCCTTCACACAAATAAAATCATGCGATAGATTAGCTTT
>JAQFYC010006302.1:0-12446 GCA_034694165.1 Tomocerus mixtus | reverse complement strand
GGACGGACGGACGCACGGACGGACAGACATTGCGATTACATAAGCCAGCCTCGCACACTCGGGCGGGCTAAAAATTAGCAATCAAGATAATGAAAATTATCCCTATGTAAGTTATCTATCTGTATTTATGTACTAAAACAGTAAACCTTCACTTAAAAAGTTATTACTTGTTATAGTATAATAGCAAAATCCACAGCTAAATATTTAATTAGCTAAGCGCTTAAAACGCATAATATTTGAATGAATGTGGCCAAAGTGAAAATCTTTATAGATATTTTGATGAGTGAAGTGAAGGTGAGTTTGTAATTTGGATTAGAAGAATAATTTATTTTAGTTTATCATTCTGCTCGTTGTTCACAGGTAAACCCTGACATGGCATGACATGAAATTGTATGAGTTCTATAAAGAAACTTGGTGAATCGAATGAAGGAACACAACACGTTACGAAATTAAATGAAGCCAACATTAATCATTCTTTATCACATCACTACACTTGTTTGTACATTACATTCACTGTATTACCTACCTGCTACCTACTACTACGTGCGTAAATGAACTGTGTTCAGTTTCACTCCAGTCCAGTATTACTGCTTACAGCTACTATCAATCAAATTCAATTGTGATCCAATTCAACTCCCAGTCCAGACCAGTCTGCACATCAATCAATCACAACAACATAACGAAACACATTAAATAAAACAACTCTTTTTGTTTGGGCTCTCCTCGCAAAAATCGCTATCCTTAACAATTTACTACTACTGTATGTGCATTTAAGGATGAAATAACTCCCTTTGTGTATTGTATTGTATGTATCATCCTTACATTACACTTACATACTACTACAAAATAATATAACCCTTTACCTTATAGTTAAACCGTATAGTACTTACGTATCCCTAATGAATAGATGCTCAATGGGACAATTACGCAGAATATTGTTGCCTTTCTATTTCGCGACTATTGCAATCACATCCAAATCCACAACAAAATCTAAATCCAAATGTACATCCACATCCACCCAAAACTGGAATTTCCTGTGCGAAACTGCAACGAATGTAATGAAGCCCAACTATCTGTACTGTACCTAAAGGAAACTATACACTATCTAAAGAATCTAAAGAAACATTACGAGGTATGCCCCCTACTTTACATTACATACTATACTACTACTACTACACATTTTTCAACTAATTAATTACATGTTAACAATTAAATGTACAGATTACCATTTTATTTTCTGTTTTAATTAAGTATCCTGATCATTTAAAAAGTAACAGCACTGATTTGAGCTATGATATGATATAAATTGATGTAAAAGCAAGTAAATGTAATAATCTACTCAAATTATGAATAATTAAGCATTATTTAATGTTAGAGATGTAGAGAATAGAGAAATCTAAGAATGAATGCGTAATTGTTATGTAAAGTTCGCCACGCCACAGTACAACATCTAGTTTAATTCTTACCCAAGGAAATCAAAGGCCAGGGAAGGAAGTAACGTTATGCAGATCAATTACACAATAATGTTAGAGTTATTGGACAATTATATTGTCAGATAGCCTTCCTATGGTACTCATGCAGTAATTATACCATCAAAGACAACAATCCTTTGCTACAATTAAAATTCAGGGAGTTTTAATGCTCATTGCCAGTTTCTGTGTTTTTGCACTTGTGTTCTGTCTGAAATTCGGCCTTATAATAATAAGTAATTAAATATATTGCATGAGATTGATTGAAACTTGTAGGGATTGATTTTAATTATAAAATGAGAACGTTATAATTTAATGGATTTGTCAATATTTTCTTTTGCTTTGAAAATTAACGTATTTCTCTGCATCCAGTAAGTACTAAGAAAAATTATATCCAATTTTGTGTACGTATCGTTTTATAGTTTTGTAGTAATAGCCTGTGCATTGGGCTCTGCTCTGGGCATTTTGTTTTGTTGATTTTGTGTCGTTTTTTTGGCTTATGTTATGTCCATTTATAATTCAGTGTGGCTATTTCTATTGTCTCGTACTTTTTGAATTTTTATACTTATGTACGGTAGGATATTTTTGGCAAATAAGTAATTTGATCAAGGTATGAATTAATATAAATGCGAATATGCAGAATCTTTGTGTGAAACGAACGAGCGATATAATGGAAATGGATGCAAATCTAAACCTGAAGACAAAACTTATCCAAAAGGAAAGGAGGATGAGAAGTTTCGGGGTGAGAAGCAAATTGGACGGAAACCTGTTGCGCCTGCTTTCGTCTCCACTCCGTCTGGAAAACAGCAGCAGGAGAGGGAAACAACTGGAAATACTCATTTCTCTGAATCTCCTTGTGAAGTAAATAAACCATTAATACCAACGCCAATACCAACCATGAGAATCTCAACTAGCCGCTCAAGATCCCATTCCCTTATCGGTAGCGTCTCCACTTCTCCTACAAATACTTCGGAAAACGGAGTAAGATTTAATATTTAACTTTCTTTGTGTTAAATATACATTTGAGTAAAGATTTACATATGAAGTACGCAACTAACTTATAATTTTATTGTGTCTATGTACAGGAAAATAAAAAGGAAAAAGATAAAAGCTACAGGAGAAAATCTCATCTCAATCGAGCTTTTACCGAGGAACCGGTGCCAAATGAAAATTTTTCAATTGGTAAGAAATTCATCTTAAATATCGTAATATATTTTGTTTCGTTGTTATATGGATCATACAAGTATAGGAGAAATTAAATTACATTTTTATGTAAAAAGAGAAAGCAAATTATTCCATATTATTATTTGACACTGCATATTAAAATATTATTGTAAAATATTATTTAAGGAAATGCGAACTTTCTCCAGTAACGACTCTTCTACTATCTTATGATTTTGTGGCTTGTTTTGGCATAAAATATGTTAATGACTTATTAATCTCTTCTTTAAAGATATTGAGACCAATGAACGAAAACGAAATCGACAATTGTCCCACGATGGATCCAGTCTTGAAAGTTCTAATGTAGAAGATGCTCCTAGAATGCAAAAATTAATTCAAAAAGCACCAAATATTCCATCAATATTTAGCAAATCCGAGAAGCAATCTCCAAATACAACCCCAGTGCATACGAATCATGCACCTCAGAATCGAAGTCCACTTACCAAAGGATCTCCTAGTCCAAAATTGCAGAACAAATCTCCAGCAATCTCTTGTAAGGCCCAAACATTCGAAAAGAAAGGTAGCCCCGTTACGAAAAGGGATTCCTTCTCCGACGCAGAAGGAGTTAATTTTATTAAGAAATTCCTGCAGAAAGAATCTGAGAAAACAGGGGACAAATCAGCCCCACAAAATATTAAGACACCAGTTTCCAATGTCAAAGATTCGGCTTTCTGTCTGAAGAAAAGTCCTTCCGCAGGAAGCAATTCTTATTGGTCCCGGTTTTCGAACAGTCAGCCAGCATTCTTGAAAAGATTTTTCGACAGACCAGAAAAGGCGGCTGCTGTTAACGAAAATGACAATTCTACTGTCTTGGCAAACAACAAAGCGAGTAAACTACCGGAACCGAAAACGGCACGATCTGTAAGTGTTCAACCAAAAGAACCGGAACCTGTTATGGGATTTAGCGTTGCGCAAAAAGCTTCTTTTTTCATGAAATTGGAGCACGAACAAAGATTTAGTAAATGGAGGAAGAACTCCGACGCGGGTATAGATGTGAGCTCGCAACAATCGGTAAATGTGAACAATAACAGCATTCGGCCAAAATCAAGACATTTGACTCAACCTGTAACACCAACGGAAGTTGAATACGCGTCACAATATTTTACAGAAAATATTAACGGGGAAGCTAAATCAGATATTAAAGCGGAAGAGTTATTTCGAAATATCATGGAATATCCTCTAACTTCTAATGGCATTGATGAGACGGCTCCGTTGGGAATCCAACATGGAAGGTCATCGTCTTACAATGGTAAACATTTTTGTAGTTATTTATCAAAATCATATTATTCTCTCTTTCTAATATTATGGCACAGTGAGGCTCCTAAATTGCCACTCGTTATACTTTCACCGTTTACAATTAATTTCACCACAAAAATATTATGTGTTCAAAGCGGGCATTGATAACACTTTCACAAATGAATATTGCTGAGAATAATTGAACGCGTTTTCTCCCTTCTACTTATATACATTAAGGTTCATGCCTTAGTTCACCGTAGCACTTTCACCTGTGTAAATCAATGTGCTACTACAATATCATGCTAAAATGATTAACTTTCACCATTAATATATACTTGCAAATGGCTCTCTAATGATTTTCACGTCCTTTCACTATAACTTTCTTTTAGGGACACAAACGACAGATTAAAGTGCTCTAATTATTAGACTCATATTCAAAGCTGGACCCATAATTAACTTTTACAGATAGAACAAGAATTTACGAATATTTAGAATTTAGTGTGTAAGTATAATTCTAGTGGTGAAAGTATTAGTACAACAAAAAACTATTCGAGAAGCGTACTGTAGAATACGTAAAGGAATAATTGTACGTATCAAAAGATGATAATTGAATGTGTATTTTATTTCTTTGCTAGACTGTGACGATAGCTTCCCACCTGAAAATCTACTGGATCCTTCAAAATTAAGTTTGAAGGACAGAGTTCACATGTTCGACAGTATCGTTACAACGAGTACGAAACCACCCTCGTCTTCATCCGTTGCCCCCACTCCGCGTCCTCCAAGCAAGATATTTGGAAACTTTGTTCCAAAAACCAACGGAACTTTGGCAATGATGCATCCATCTGGTCTCCCTCCATCTTCAACTACGACTTATTCTACAACAACGGTCACCTCCACAACGAATTTTATGAATCACCCTAATTTAAATGCCTATGGTGAACAAATGTACGATCCAGGAAACAGTTTTCCAGTTATTAGACGAAGAGGCAGCACATCCGATGTAGAACTTTCCAGTACTCCTAAATATTCGCCAATAATGCCTCGTAGTTTTAAAGTGAAATCAATGTTCATGGGTGGACATAAAGGAGACTCGGATAATTTCTCTGAAGATGGGGAAGTATCGTCAGGAGGGCAGGAAGTTGCGGAAATCATTTCAAAATCTTACGAAAACTCTCCAATGTAATTATCTTTCCTTGTTTAATTAATATAAATAATTGATGATAGCAATATAAATCTGAGTAATAATACATTAATTGTACGTAATAATATTTCAGTTTCCGGAAGAAGACTTGGCGATCACAGCAAAAACAAACTCAAGCAAATTTCTCCAAAGATATTTGGAGAAAATGTGTAGCTCAAGAAAACTGGACGGCTCCCCAGCCTACATATGAACAACCGCTAGGAAATTACATCATGGAGGTATTTACTTAACCTACTTACAAGCTAATTACTTTCATTAAAAATCCAGGTACCTAAAAATGTACTAACGAAATATCGTCTTTTATTTCCAGAATGTGAAACCTTCAGCACCATCCCCGCCAGCAACATCAAATCTTCTGCCTATTCTTACTGCACTGAGCTCTTCCAATGATGAACTGAATGATCCTAAGCCAATCCCCCGAAAAATCCCTCGCAGTACTTTCAGCAGCAATAGCAGCTCAACAACAGACATTCGAAATAAAACGGAAGTTTGCGTTAAAGTGCCCCACCCTGATGACGAGTCATTCCAAACTTTCTTCACAAATGACAACAGCAATTTTGCGTTTAGAAACTTCGAAGGAGCTCAAAATGCGACTAAAAATCAAAATCCAACTCAATTTTCTAATTTCCAAACAGGGGCTACCGCAGATAGTGGTGCAGAGGGTTTCGACAGGAGTAGCGGAATATCTTTGGAAGAAATTAGTGCAGTTGAAAGGCAAAGTGATTTACTCGTGATGAAAAAGAATATGCCAGTTGTTCGAAGAAAATCCAGTGGGAAGTCAAGAAATCCTTTGAAAGCTCTCGCAGCTAGAATGGATTTCAGGAATCAGAAGTATACTGAAACACATATTGCAGATGACAAAGGTAAATATTTACCTAAACTCTTAATATTCATTTCTCGTAATTACTGATACATAACTAATATTTAAATATTATCTATTTTACATTTTTAGTGCCAAATGAAGATCAGCAGCTTTAAATGCCGAAGGTCTTTAGAAAGAGGATTGCAATTTGTGACTGAAGTCAAATAGTTAAGCTTACAATGTATAGTAATTACTTATAATGATTAATTTAATTATTACTTTAGGTACCTTGATAAATATGATTACAAATAAAATATAGTAATTCTTGATTGTTTCTCTATAAAGGATAAATAGTATATATTATAGTAAACAGAAATATAAATCTGTATATAGAATATAATTGTTAGATTAGATCCATTATAGCAAAATAACTGTATTGCGACCTAATAAATAACAACGATAACGATAGTATTTAAAAAAGATATTGTTCAATTGTTTGTATGTAGAATTGTCTTAGATGGAATGGAGAAGCAATATGAATAAATAGTTAATCCCAACTTTTGATTACTATTACTCACATTTATACAAATACATACTCCATATGTACTCCAACAAACGTTATTTGAGTGAGATGTGCATTACTTATAAGTGAATATGAAATACTACTGCCACTTATGTATTTAGAGTTAATAAATACGTAAAGTACATAAATGTGTAAATATTAGAGAAATTGATTAAATACGGATTGTAATTGTATGTACCTAAATGCAATACCGACCTAATAATAAGTAAACGCGTACTTTAGATATTGCCTATATTTAGTTTTTGTTAGGTATTTCCCTTCGATCGAGTCTTATATGTAATACTATAAATGTGTGAACTTGTTATGCAATTAAATTGTTAATGGAAATGAATTGTTGAATAAAATACATTGAACCGAATATTTTACGCTTTACAATTACTTACGGATTATTTATACTATCATAACATTATTATTTTAGGAACTTCTTTCATTAGATCTTGTGCAATTTTTCTTCCTCATATACAAGTAAAAAAAACACAATTATTATTTCTCATTTATTATTATGTATCGCCAGATACGTTATCATTTCACCATTGCTGTCTGTCAGTAAATAAATAAGTCCACGCTCTAACTTTCAAAGTGTCAACTTTTTTGAATTATATTTTGAGAATTCGAAAGAGGAGGTCAAAATTAAGCCACCTTGTCAGGGTCAAATCGGCCACACCCCCATGGAGTTCTGTTCTGGCCCACTTATTTTTAAATAGATACATGACAAGTGGGATATCATTGGAAATCTGTAAAAATTATATTGTAAAATTATAGTAGAGTACACTGTGGATGTGGACTGTACAGTCATGAATATTTTATGCAGATATTCGATAGATAATTACAATGAGAATTGACGTAGGTCGTCATATGGTAATGCTTATGTGCTTGCAATCAATAAGTACAGTATTCCCCATTCCTATTTCCAATTGCAATGCAATGTTTCATAAATAAGTGGCAAGTAGTATCATTTCAACAACTCTTTTCATCTAGGACTAGAAACTGTAGGTCGGATACGGATGTTGTTATTAACATAACGAAAAAAATGTAAATGAAATTATTAAGTTACTTCATCGCATACGTGGTTGGAAAATTACAATGCATGAGGATGAAGATATGCATCGCCTTGCTCTAAAGCTAATTTCAAGAGAAAGAGAAATGGAAAATACACAATGAGTCACAACACAACATAACTTGTCATTAACACTGTAAGTGATGCATCACATATAGAGTGTGGACGTGAACTAATGGACTATAATGCAGCAGACGTAAGTCAGAAAGGGAAATAAGTCATGCACAACATTTACAAGTATACTTAAACAGTATACTTAAACATGAAGAATTTCATAGCTATTGTATTCTGATGTTGTGTGGTAAGTAAAGCATAATACTAACAATAGCAATGTAGGAGTGAGTTTGTGTAATTATCTTCAGGGTATGTGCATACATACTGATTATGACGTTAAGGGTGGAATTGATACCCAACGAATGTTAGGTAACGAAAATAAACTTTTGAGCATGTGGAATAGGTATATTTACTTGGATACTAATACATTTAAACAAAGTATGTACCTAGCTTTTAGTACTAACTATATTTACCTATATAAATACTACCAGTTTAGTAAGTCAAGTTAAACAAGAATTGGTTTCATTTCAGGATATGATAAGTATGGGGACAAAACAAACTGAAGAAGTCAAACAACTATGTATGAGTCTATAGAATGCATTTTCTATTTACTTTCATTCAGGTCTTGTCGTTCGTCATGAGTGACGGAACTGTCGAATATTCGATACATTAGATACATATACATATGTATATGTACATGGTGTTAACGAAATTGTGACAAATTATTACTAAAAGCATTTATTCGTTTACAGAGCGAGTATATTTTTGTTGTGAATGCTTATTAGTACAAAATACGAGGGATTTCACTTAACAGTACATTAGGCTAAAAGCACAGTTTGTCAAATCCCTAAGTCTGACCAGAATTTCAATGAGATTTCCCAAGTGATCCATTTCAGAATAAATTGTTCGCTCTGTTTTCTATCTGTAACAACTTTTGTTTCTATAAATATTACCCTTGTGTTAT
Organism: Tomocerus mixtus; assembly: GCA_034694165.1. NCBI lineage: Eukaryota > Metazoa > Arthropoda > Collembola > Entomobryomorpha > Tomoceridae > Tomocerus > Tomocerus mixtus. The sequence continues at coordinate 3,859 of JAQFYC010006302.1, read as the reverse complement.
TTAATTGCATTTCCAGTTTTATTGCTATTATTTAGCTATCCACATCCACATCAAACTGTTAGCTATAAAGCTAAACTCGTTTTTTACTAGCAAATTTTCGTCATAATCTCATGGATATGCTGAGAAGGTATATTGCATTATGTATTAACACATACCTTTATATACCTATACATAAATAAATTACAACAGTTTGTTACTTAGTTTTAGATAGAAACAAGAGATTTTTATCATAATGAAATTAATATTTGTAATATTTATACATGATTTTTTTATGCAAATATCTCAAAGAATGCAGAATAAAAATTCAAGAACAATTGCTATCGTCATATTGGCCACGGTGGTAACATTATGTTGGCAAGTGGACGCTGTAAATGAAACCGAAAGAAGAATCGTTTTTGACACAAGTGGAAAAATCCTCTCAGGTGGAAGACCGCAAAATCCGGATTTATCTGGACAGGGAAGTGGACCTCAACCACAGCAACAGTACCCACCTAATAGCAATAATGGTGTTCCCGATGTCTATTTGCAACTTGTTGGGGCAATAGAGAAACTTGTAGGACGCATGGATAAGCTAGATCATCGTCTGAAGACCGTGGAAAGCATCGTTTTCTTCCTGACAAATAAAGAGAAGCCTGCTACTTCTCTTGATAGAGGTAAATAATTTTGACTTAACAATTACTGAGGAATTTATTTTTAAAATATAACAATTTACTAACTTCCTAGAAAAAGATATTTATAATTTTTTTTTACCAAATAGGAAATTGCCCCGAAAATTTTGCCAAAATCGATGGCATAAAAGGCAAATGCTTCCATATCAGCTCCTTCAATAAGAACCCAAGTGTCTATGACTGGAAAACTGCAGCAGAGGATTGCAGAAAAATGGGAGGCAGACTAGCAGAGATGATTTCATATGACGATTTTGTGAGGATCTCACAATATCTTTTGAAATATGCAAACACAAGGTACTTTTATGAAAATGGGACTTCATTTTAAATATTGAGCAATAATTTAGAATATCTGTAATTTCATAATAAAATTTTTCAATAATTTCAGAAATACTGTGTCAACTGACTTCTGGACTGGCGGAATTAACCCTGGACTTATTTGGATTTGGTCTGAATCTGGACAACAAGTAGAAATGGACAGGAGATTTTGGAATGACAATGATAACAGTAGTAATGCACCAGGTTGCTTAAAGTTGTCATATTCGGTTCGGCTTAACACGTTGTTCTTTAAAGCTTCTCCCTGTTCTCATCCACATAACTTCTTATGTGAGATTATGGACAACACTGTTTCAAGAGCTTTGGCTACATTTGAGCAAAACTTAATGTTTCCCGATTTTGCAGCAGAATTAACGAATTCCACAATGACAGTGGGCGAGCTATAACTTTCTGCTTTGTAATTTACACATTCTACTAAATATTATATGTTATTGCTTGGTGTTCGTAAATTATTTTTATAGCAACAATTTAAAATAAGTAAACTTAAGTCATAAGTACATAGGTACATCTTCAACTGTAACAGTTTAAACTTAAAATTAATAACATACGTAGTTATTTATTTGAGACCATAAATAAAGGTTAAATTAGGTTTTCATCTTTAAAAATAAAAATTGAACCTTATATATATTTGTATTGCACAATAATAATAATTTATTTTCTGGTACAAATCAATAAAGGCATCTACATTTTCATATTTGTTATGGGTTAATGTTAGGTCATGGGTTAATATTATTTGTTACGTCATTATTCAAAATAGATACCAATCACAATTGCGTTTGCATAAATGCGAGCGTTTTTGAAAGTATAGTAAGCGTAAGAATCTCGTTTTCCATCCCAAAATCCACGGAAGGCGATATGCTCTCCTTGTCTATTCAGCGGACCGAAAGTCACATGAACCACAATTTTGTATCTAGTGTACATTAAAACTTATAAATATATTTTAATATGCCTTTTGACATTGTAATATAACTGTAACATCAACAATGATAATGATATTCATGGAACCTGTCAAATTTCATTGCAAGAACCCGACCACGAATTTTCTCAGCCACTTGAAGACTAACATCAGAAGCTGTAGCAGAACGATACTTTGCTTTCTCCAGCATCTCTTCCATGGTTTTCTTCATAATATTGGTAACTTTCTCAGAAGAAAATGGCTTCTTGGATTCCAGTCGGTAAGAATTGGTGAACATAAGCTAACACATTTACAAAATTATGTTCATAACCTTTCATAGTCTATTTAGAAAAGGAAATTCTGAAATTTTGTCATAAAAATGCATAAAATGTTTTCAATTCACAAATTAAAGAAATATGTATATATCTATATATTATTTACTTTTGGTCTCCGAATAGGTTTGACAGTTTTTTCTTCAGTGGTTATCCCTTCACCAAAGAAACCTTGAAGCATTCCAATTACATCCTCATCTTGGCCTTCCCTTTTGGGCTTAATTTTTTCCAGTCTCTCCTTGTGACGTACTATTGGCAAATGCAAGAAAGAAATTGTCCCATAATCTCATACGAAACTGGCATTTGTCCATTTTTCGAAATAGTGTGTTATCATTATATTAATAGGAATAATAGGAATAACTACTATATAGCACAGATCATCCCACAATTATGTAAGTAGAGGTCGCAATGTATAGCTTTCCCTAACTTTCTTTGCGTAAATTACAAATCTAGTAATGTCTAATGACCGAGCTGAGCTTAACTTATCCAAATAAACCTCAGCCATAGCATTTGCTAATATAGCCGAAAAAAACTCAGCAAAGAGCTACAAAAAATTACATAAAGTATCCCAAAAATATACTTAAGGTACTTAAAGATTGTTTGCCATTACAAATAAAGTATATATCTAGCATTTTTAATAAAAAAATACTTTTTGTGAGTAAATCACAGAATTTACAAAATGCGTGGGGTCCAAGATAGATAATACAAAGCTTTCCCCATTATTCAATAGTTCTGGGCCGACTTGTAGATTGACAAGCACAAATTAGGTATACCTTCTTCTTCAGGAGCAGCTTTAGGTGTCTCTTTAGCTTGAACAGGTTCTTGTGGAGGAGGAGGTTCGCTCTCAGCCGGTGGAGCTTCAGTGGTAGCAGGTTCCACATCAATTGTTGGGAGTTGAATCTCTGGTACATTAAAGAACATTATTAATGCATTTTAATTGCATAGTACAAAAACGCACACATATATGGTACAACATAGATACAATAACTAATTTCTTTCATAATGTAGCAGATTTAAAGGCTATATACCAGCAGGTGCACTATCAGGTACTGCTGTTGTTGCAGGAGTAGGTTCTTCGGTTTCTGGATTATCAGCCATATTGGTACAACTAAACTAAATGGTCACCTAAACTTTAAATGTCAATATTCTGTCGCCTTTCTTGGTTCACCTTTTACAAGTAAACTATACAGAAATACTTATTTTGGTCTTCGGTAAGAGGCATCACTTATCAAGCACAAACTAAAAGCAATAGTTACTAATATCTACGTGTACATAAATCAACTACGCTGTAGGTAGGCTATACGAGTGAAGAAAGTGTAACAAATAAAATGCATGCTTGGTCAAGTGAAAAAGAGATTGAATGTAGTGGTTTCCTTGGTGCCTTATATCCTTAGCTCCTTCCTTTCATCTTTGAGAGTCTCCATCCCCAGTATCCCTAAAGATTCCTAAAGATACTATAAGATGAAATGATGATTTTTGTAGCTTGAAATTGTTCTCTTGGGTAATTTTAACTTTTATTAAATCCAATACAGAATGCATAATATTCAATTTATAACCTAATTTCTTCGAAACCTTCAGAAAGAGATTTTCACTCCCTAAGGAACTGACTAAACAAATAGTCAATTTAGTTT
>JAQFYC010006301.1:0-12446 GCA_034694165.1 Tomocerus mixtus | reverse complement strand
CAAATCGTATCCACGTCTTATTGTTTCACCTACAGCCCCAATCCATTGCCAGGTCCCATTAACCTTACTGAATGATCCCGACCCTGCTGCAACAAAATGTTTGATTGTGCAATTGAATTTCTTCTCCACGCTTAAAATATATTCGTAAAATATTCCTCGTCCATTCCTCCTGCCATTTTCAAACCAGACTTGTAACAAAGCCGACGGAGGACGAATTGTCGCTGCATTAAGAACTCTGCCATTCAAATTCAATGGAATTCTATTAGAGTTGAAAAATGTGCGATGAACTTCCCGCATTGTAATATACTGGCTTCCAATTATTGTAAAGCTTGACGAAGCTGAATTTTCTAGAGTTCCATCTTTTTCTTCATACTCGAGAGAAGTATCCACCAACCGCAACAATAATGACACCTTTTCTCTTATTTTAATTCCAAACCTTCCTCTTACGAATTCTAAATGTCCTTTCAACTTTTTTCCTGTAGTTAGAAATACGAAGTAGTCTTTCGCTGTATGTATATGCCAGTTAGATTTTGAGAAGGTGATTAGTCCAGGATAAATTCCGTCCTTTTGAAATGAATTATCATCAAGAATATAATTTAGCTTGCAATTCCCACTGAATCTTTTCAGTCTTTTTGAGGAACTTAGTAAATAAGGTATATAATCAGTTGGTGCTCTATAAACTGGTGCCTTCGCTTGTACAATGCTATCGTTTACTAGAATCACTTTAGGAATAGTTAGTTCCAAGTAGATCTCAACCCAAATAATTTTTTCATTAGCGGGATAAAATCTTTGATCTATAATTAATACATGGGTACATGAATCAGGAATCTGAGAATCCACATTGTCCAATATTATGTGTTGCATGAGCACAGTACTAAAATTTTCTTTTGCTAATTTTGTGGGGATGCTGTATGACATTTGCACTACTGTTAATATTCCTAATATATAAACAATTAGACTTGTAGACTTTTCCATTTATTTATGATAATGAATAAATCTACTATAATAAGAATAGTTCTACTGACCTGTAGACGGTCGAGTTGGTAAGTGCAAAAATATGGTGTGCACTCTTGAGGAGAATGGAGAATATATATGACACACGGGACTCTCAACAATTTAAGTTTGCGCTGGTCCTTTCGCCGTCTCATACTTTGTAGTATAAGTTCAATTTTAGTCAATTAATAAGGCTTACGTGTATTGCCATTATTATAGCAAAAATAATTGCTTGGTTTAGATGATTTTACATCAATGGGGTGTTGCTGTGGAATTTATTAGCATTATAAATGCAATAAATGTCCCGCATAGAAAATTGACAACTGTCGAACACATTAAATAGCTTAAATAGCATTAAATAGCATTAAATAGTAGTAAACATATAAACGTCTGCAGTTAATCGGTGTTACTTGCCTGTTAATAATGATTATGTTTGATAAATGATGAAATTAGTTTAAGGACATGTCATATTTAATAGTTCTGTACATAAATAATGATTAATAAAATGATAATTTATCCTCTAATTCATGGGTTGCAATTATTACCGTGATATGCCATCAATGCCATGTTCTCCTGAAAATGAAAATTCGTCTAATTTAAAGTTTAATTTTAGTAAAGCATAATTGTTATGACAAACTGAAATTAAGGACTACACTTTATATATACACAAATGAGAGTTAAGGAAGAACCCAACCGTTTCCTAAAATATAGACTCTATTCTATGCAATCAAAGCCACTATAGGTACATTAATGACAATGAGTGATGGGCGAAGAAATATTAGTATGCCTGTCAATCTAAGTTTCTCAAAATAGCTCTTTCCTGCCGATTACATAGCTGCTCTAAGTAATTAAGTAGTTGAATATCGTCAATACTGAATTCATTAATAATAATAACGCATGCAATTTATTATTCGGATGATAATCCTCTTGAGCATGAATATAAAATATAGTGCCTATGCCTAATTATTTTTGAGTAAAATAATTTTCTCGCCGCACAGCTATACTCTATAATAAACCTTTTTTATACTTATACATCATACCAAATACACATAGTAAAATACTATAGATATATCGTAACATCGCAAAATAGTTTAAGTTTGAATTTCTTTCCCATCCATATATCCAGATATAGAGATAGCTGAAAGTCCATAGTTTCCAGTGTTAACTTTTGCTGAAGGAAGAATTTCTGCACAGCGAAAAAATATTCAAATAAACTTTTGATGCGAATGTTTATGTATTAATTCAATTAAGGCTAAATCAAGTATAAGCACATAATGAATTATGGTTATTTTATGTGGATTCACTGCTTAAATGTTTTCGTATTTGTCTGTCCCAAATTTTGGAAGTATATAGTATTTCGACAGGAAATATTCACCCTAATATCCAACATCAACCACTAGGTACTGTGCTAATTTTACTGAAACGCAAAAGTTAAATTAAATTTTTTGATAGGCAATTCGTGAAAATGGAAATGTGAAAGTTTATATTTAAGTTAAGTTAAGTAGGTGGAATATTTGACATAAATTCAAACAAATACAATTGTTCACAAAATAGTGTAATATTGTACCTCGACAACAATTTTGTCATTTAAATAATCTTTATTACTGCCTTTAATTATAATTCCCCATGTTTTGCAGTGCATATCCAATTAACTAATTATAATTTGAAAGTAATGTTCCTAACTCATGAAACCTACTGATACATAATGCTAAACTGTAAAAAATTGCCAACTTGTAGCGTACTTACTTGTTGAATCATACGAGCCTATCTTTCCAGTATCTGTGTTAACAGTTTTACCAATAAATATGCTGGAGACACCATAATCACCAGAAATTGTTTCAATCTTAGGTAGTCCCAAAACAACTGCCGAAAATGTTATTATTACAAAATAAAAAATGCCTAAAATAATCCTCAAGTACTTAATACACATTTTGAAGGATGAGAATTTACTAACAATACTTTACTCTACGCGAAGTGCAATGATAGTAATGAAGCAATAGCGAGCCGGATGTGTTTGGTGCATGCTACCAAACACAAAGTTCATGATAATCATATATGTAGCTTGGAACTGCCGATTGTATTAATCAAGCATAACTGTCACGCACAAAACAAACTAAAACTAATTAAGGTTTCCTGATTGTTTGCATCACAACATTGCTATAACGACTAATTAACTAGTAATATCAGTATTTCCACGAAAATTATATTATTTTGAGCTTAAAATAAGAGAAAGTATTCCTAATGATACCTCGTCGTGAAAATGTTAAAGATATGCATTGTAAAATTATCAAGTAAAAATAACAAACAAGGTTTAAAGGTTAGAAACAAATTAAAGTCATATAAATATATTTATATTTATTCAACGAAATAAAAGCAATAGTTATAGCAAATAGGTAACACTCCTTATTGATGAGCCAAGAAGAATGACACCATTCGCTGACCCCTAGTATCCATCCAGCTCTGAAGCAACATCATTTTCTCCATAAGTTCCGTAAATTGATTACCAATCGGTGCCAGTGAAACCTCATGCGTTTCCCAGAAATTTTCAAGCTAAGAAATAAAACATTATGGTCATTATTTTAACATATATTGTATAGTTGCACAACATCTACGAAGTAATTTTTGAATTAATTTCTTTTTTACTTTTGCAATATCTTCTGGGTCGCCTTGGTAGTCACTGAGTGTCTTAAGGGCTTCGGAAATTGCATCTATACCGTGGCTAAAAAAAGAAACAATAATTGTACCTCATAATTTGTATTTATTTCTCAATAACTCAATTAATGTGAAAATGAATGTTTACTAGTCATTAATTGCAGCAAAGCGATTCAGCAAAAATTCCCATAGTCTTGGCCTTCCTTCGGGGCTCATCCCAACTCGCACCAATAATCCTGCTGCTTCCTCTTTGGAAATTCCAGATTGTGGATCAAGTGACAACTCTAGCACCCTATACAATTTCACCAGAAAAAGATAACATGTCATTTAATAGTACTTAGATTTACATATTATATTTAAAAAAAATAGATTACATGTCAATGACATCCGGCTCTGTTGCGCAACCAAGGGCGTTTTTCCATGCTGTTGTATCTTCAAAATATGTCCCCATCACAAAATAATATGCAGCTTGCCCACCCGCAGCCATAATGGCACAATACATTGTCGGACGGATATCAACAGGTACTCTGTGTACAAAATTGTTTTTTAATAATTTGGATAATATACTCAACATTCTTTTTAATAATTTACCTACAACAATTAACTATAAGAGTTGTAAAAGCTTACGGGTTAATTAAATTATTCTCCACCCATTCTAATCTCAGTTTATTAGCGTATTCGTAGCAAGCGGGTAATCCAAATTGACAACCCCACTGTAGCAGTCTATTTCGTAAAATTACATTGTTGCCCTGATTGGCTTGTGGCGATTGTTCTACTCCAATTAGGTGCAAGGAACTGTTGATTCTCTTTCCGAAGTAGTCCTAAATAGAAAAATCCGAGTGCCCCAATTAAAATATTATGCAACAGTCTGAAGAAATAATTATTTTTGTATATATATGTTTATTCCACTATTGCAAGAAAGTTAGGATTCTCAATAATTACCTTGAAGAAGGGATAGAAGCGCCCACTTCCGCTGAAGATATCAAAAGACCTGCCAATATTGTTGAAAAATATCTCCCAAGGAGCAAGGCTAATCTCCTGGGCTAAATAAAGTGTAAATTCCAGTGCGTGCTCAACAGGTGCATAGAATTCCCCGTCAGGTTGAGCTGTAATTTAGTAAAATCTCCATAAATATCAATTCATTTTTACAATGATATAATTTTCCACCGAAGATGCTAATAGTTGGTTAAAAAATTAAATATATGGGAGTTATTTATATAATTACTTACGATCGTTACAAAATCTAAAGTAGTCATCCATCAATTGGCCTCTGCTGGCTGTGCTAATAACTGAGGCATCCTGGTTCAGTTGTTCGACGATCATTTTCCGAAGTGGATCATCGTACAAGACACGGTAAAAGCCCATTGCTGCCGTGTTGACAAGAAGCCATTTGGTCGTATCTACCTCATGAGTGGCACTGGTAGCATTTTTAGGTATCCAAAGTTTAGGGAGTCGGTTTGCTCCGGTGTGTTCAGGATTATCTTCATTGTGGTAAGAAATAGGGACGTACCACAATTCATCAGGGTTCAGGGCCGTCGTGTTGATTTTACGCGAAAAGTTTCCGTAGCTCTCCTGCAAGAGTTTTTGCAAACTTGTAATCTTGACAGATTACCAGACCAGCTTCATTTAATTGTAAATAATTGTTTCATGTTGTAAGATATTTTACCTGGGACACGGTTATTTCATTTGGACCTGTGGCCATTACTCTAACTACAGGGAGTCCAGATTGGTGCGTCCACGTGTCCATGATGAGTTTTACAGTCAAATTAGGATCAAGGGTTCCGTCAAGTAATGCTTGTTCGTTCAAAGCTTCCCATAGGTCATCTTGGTCAACTGTGCCGTACGCACTACAGGCACAAGACAATTATAATTTCTAAATTAATTAGTTCCCATAATAAAACAATAAAAATCACAATGTGTAATCTTATAAAGCTTACTGTTTATCTAGATATTTTCTCAGGGCCTCAGTAAACGTTGCTTCAGAAAGGAATCCTTCCATCATTCTTATTATGGATGCACCCTTTGAATATATGATTGTGGATGGATTTACCCCATCGTTGCTAATCGGCTGAGAATCTGGTGTCCCAGCATCGAATCTCATTGCACCTTGATACGAATCTGATACAATCCAGTTATAGGCATCGAATTCAGTTCCCATTGCTTCAATACCCCAATACTGGATGTAACTTGCAAAACCTTCCTTCAGCCACATATCATTCCACCTGTAGAGATTAAATTATAAATTAGGCAGACAAGTTACATTATTGAAAATTGTAATTGGGAAAACAAAAAAATAAATTTCAATCTTATATAGGAGACAATCAACTTAAAATTCAAAGTACGTAGGGTCAAGCATTACAATTAGCATTTGTATTGCTCCAAGAATTAAACCAATTTGTTTAAAATTAATATAATATAGCATTTGCTAGTTAGCTGAATTTTAAATGTTTAGCTTTAACCTTTTTAAATGCTGGTAGATTAATACAGTGTATAATATTCATTATTATTCATTAGCCTGTTTAAGGCTGCGGGCATACCATTTCATCGTAAGAATATTTCCAAACCATTGATGAGCCAATTCGTGAGCAATCACAGAAACGATCGATCGTCGAGAGTTTTCAGTTGTTGTTCCATTGTAGTAGAGAAGAAGATAATCTCTATTGTGACAAAACAGAAATAATGATCTTTTATAATTTCACGGCTTTTCAATGGTAAAGCATTGTACAATAGTTATGTCGTACCTGTACAGCACCAATCCCCAATTTTCCATAGCTCCTAAACTAAATTCAGGAATTGAGGCTGAGTCTAATTTGGGCAAGTCGTATTTTGCATCCCATCGATTTTCATAATACTGGATAACCCTCGCAGATATCTCAGCTGCGTAGGTACCAGCACCAGGGGCCATTCTGCCTGAATCTGTCCACACCTTTAAATTACAGTACAAAATAAGATGCATTATTGTTTGAAATTAACTTTTTAATTATGATTATTGCATATTGTAAATATTTGTAGTATTAATTACTGCAGAAATCTTTCCATCAAAACTCTCCGGAGGGGCAGCCTCAGATACATAGTCTGAAATTACAAAGGCTACCAAGTAAGTTGGCATGTTTACTGAAATATCGTAATGATCCCATACATATCCAGGATGCTCAGTACTGAAATAATAAATTATTTATTAGTCCCTTGAAAAAAGCATTGTGCTTTGCAATTGAAAAACAGCTGTAGTAATTACTCTGCAGTGGTCTCGCTAATTTGCATATTGGATAACGTGTGGTAATCTTCTGTTCTTCCAAGATTAATTTGAAAGGTAGCCCGAAATAAGGGTTCGTCAAAACAAGGAAATGCTCTTCGGGCATCTGAACGCTCAAATTGTGTCGATGCTACATATCTGGATGGAAACATTATTGTTAGCGTATTAAAACATTAAAAGTAGTTATTATTAATTAAATACTTTGGAGATAAAGATAAATATACATTGGCAGGCACTTGTTCACTCACTTAATTTCATTTGTGATTGGGTCAGTGTAATTACTGCGATAAAGTCCAGCGAAGGGTCTATCTGGAATATTTGCCACAAACCCAATGGAAAGAATGTACTCTTGAGAAACTTGGAGTTCCTCGCCAAGCGTGAGAGTGTACGTATCGTCTTCTTCATTGAAACTGTGACTTTCTATTGGAACTTCATCACCAGAATTTCCATTTGTCACCTATACAGAGAAATAACAATTAACTACATAATTACGTTGTATTTTCTTCTTAAAGTTCTTAAAGCAATACCACGATGCAGTCATTTAATAGGTGAACACACTGCCCATCTAGATGCACTGCATATAATTCCAGGATTTACTAATATTAATATTAAGTGCAACAATTGGAAAATAGTATTTCGAAAACATTAGAGTTATACATGTATAATTCATTACTATCTTTACAGTTTTTCTTTGCGTGTTCGTCTAGTTCTATTACTTTCGAAAAATGTTTAGACCTTTAGTTATTTCGTTAACAAGAAAATATTTAACAAAGAATTATTACACATTCGTCTGTTGCCTACATTTCCTGGGAGGATCTAATCAGTGGTAAATGTACATTAAGCAATGAAATGTAGCTAATTTCCTTTCCTACTAATATAAAATGATTTTTAGACTTCAAGGGAAAGTTTTGATTTATTGTTACACTAGTTACACAGATATATTGTAAAAATTATAAGCGTGGGAACAATTTTCCATGCTTCCCGTTTTGGTCAATTACCCACTTATTACTAGTTTACATGAAAAGTCGGAAAAGCCTGCGACTGAATAACACAATTAAGTATGGAATTTTCTGCTAGCAGTTTACCTTAATCGACTCTTCCTCAATCGAAATTGTCTTTGTGTGGAACGTAATTGAAGAAGTAGGCTCTACGGCCTGTATATTAATTGTGACGTTGCCTGGAGCAGTGAACTGATTTGGTCCATCTTCTAAAATTGTTCTTAAAAATAGAATGTAATGACTTGGAACCACATTAGATGGAAGCCTGGCGTTTGGACGAATTTCTTGTGTGATTTCAGTGTCCCGAGGAGATTTCCATGGTCGAATATCAGTCTCAGGGGGAAATCTTTTAGAAGGCTCTCCAGTAGAAAGAGCAAGAATCCCGAGTAAAAAATAAATAATTGGAGCGAGCATTATGACAATTGGACGAGTGTGAGTGTGGTAAACGAAGTATTTCAGGAAACTCACTGATTTCTCTTACATTCTTTGTTTTAGTAATTGTTGATTTTAATTGTGTTATCATTATCATAAATGTTAAAATGCGTATGTTTAAGTAATTCAAGTTGTTTCTCCTTGATAAATGTCTGGGTGTTTAATCAACGTACTGGTACAGTTATCAGATAATCCAACGCTGTCTGCAATTCAGTCAATCAAAGTTTACAAATTGCAAAACATAACAGACGGCGTCAGCAGAGCCGATCAGCCGAACCTGATTAGCACACCGTATGCTCCACACAGTTTTATACTGTATGTTTTTTATTATATGGATAACCTACCAAAAACTTCAAAAATTGTTCCAAGACAATTTGGGGTTCAATAAAATGGATTAAAAATATATAGAATATATATACTTATATATAGATACCTTTAAGTGCATGTTATTATTACCTAGTAGCATTTATTTAAGACTTGTTAGAGAGTATTACTTACAACTACAACTGTTGTTATGTAGTGCGCTCTTTAAAATCTTTAAAATTAATTGTGTTTTCTAATTTATTTGTAAATCCAAAATTGTAATTAATTGTAATATCTCCCATTGTAGTAAAGTTGTACCATTCCCAACGAAATAACGTATTGGTGGATGTAATATTACCGTATTAATCTATTTCAACGCGTCATTTGTGTGTAAATTGAGTTTCCATTAATCTGATTATTGGCTGGCAAGTAATTAGATGATAATACGTAAGAGTTGCAAATTCTTATCGGTGTGTAGTTGTGTAGTACATATGTACTAAAACTGTGTGTCATTTTCATTACACTTCATTAATATAAATAAATAAATATTATATTATCTATATGCTATTTACCACATACAGTTACATATTATACACATTCGGTGCTTGCTGTGTCAAGATAACATCTTCATTAGTACATAGTAAGTACTTCAGCTTTGACGCTTTTGGGTTATTCCAAGCTTAAACTTTATTGGTACATTATGTCAACAATCAACATGTTTGAAATACCAGGAAGTGTAAACAAAACTCTTGAAGTTTCTACCTGTGCAAATGTAATATCATTATTCAACACATTCAAATAATGAATGATTACAAGACAATTTCTATTATGAACAGGAATAATAGTAATTCTAGGATCTTTACTTACATATTTACGTTAACTACGAATAAAAATTAAAAATACGGACCCCAAAGTTTTGAATTCAGCTAAATCGTTGTAGGTTTCTTATGGAATACTATTTCATATTTGAATTATACATATATTTATATTCATTATGCTTGGGCTTAGGGCTCAATACATCTTTAAGAAAATAGGTATGGGTTCCTCTATAAACTATTGGGTAGACGTTATATTTTCTCATCTAAAAATGTTTGTAAGCTAGGAACTCAAGGCTTAAAGTTCTGTAGACATAACTCTGTCAGTAATATATTGTATTACCCATCCCACCCCAAAGATGTATTATTTGTACTTGCAAATTAGCATAAGTATTAGAGAAAACTATTACGTATAATGTTGTATCAAACCTTTGAGCAACACAACATTGCGTTGTAATAAAATACAGTATATTACAAAGAAAGTCACTTTGGGTGATTTCAAGGTACACGTATTAGCTACTATAATATATCAAAATGGCAATTCAGCGAAAGAAACAACATAACTTTTGGCGTGGGAACCCTGGGAACTATAACGCAGTTTACGGTGAATACTAATCATAGCTAAGGGATCAAGTATTCCACGGTTGTGTATTGCAATTTTGACTATTTATTTGATTTGATTTTAGGGTATAATTTGGCCAATTGTTGGATTGGCTAGTTAAATAGGTTATTACCATTTTATTATGTTATATCTGAGAACTATCTGCTACTAAGCTGCAAGCTCCAGTCAAAATCCACTATTATTTGCCTTCACTTCCCCAGGTAAAGTGACAATTGACCCAACAAATGTCAACTGGTTTGTGGTTTGAATCAAATCAAGTTGGCATTGTAAAATCAGTTTTAAATTTTTTCCAAAATTGTAAAACTGTCGGAAACTCACTAAAAATTAAAAACCATTAATTTTGCCTGCATATGCCTTAGATAATAATGTGAATTTTGTAGAAATGAAAAGAATCTATTCATAAATGCAGGTTGAACTATGGCTAGAAGTTTACATTAATTTCCCTAGTCTCACAGTGCCCATATCAAACTAACCTTAAGGATGGAAAGTTGCTACTGCGTATGTTTTTTATGTTCGCAGTATTATGCTTATATCACAATTAAATAGTTAATAAACAACAATATAATTTCGATTTGTATCATTGTTTTGGTAGATATATTATATAGATCTGTAATCCACCAAAACAACTTTCTGAAGAAGAGTATTGTATTGTATTGTATTACTTTTTTATGTTCGTAAGGTATTAGTACACTAAATGTTTTTATTTTTCATGATAAGTATTGTAATATATTTATTGACATAATCTCATGAATACAGATAGTTAAGAAAGCAATTTAAATTTTTAGCTTTGCAATTTAAAGTTAGGAGAAATATAAACAACTAATATATACTGCCAGGTAAATTTAAATTAAAATATATGTTTTTTGCTTATTACTTTATAAAGCTTGCCAGGTACAGTATTTATTGCTTTGAGACATATTTTGCATAATAATATGACTTTATTAAACAAAACTTAATATAACTATAACTATATACATACATAGGTAACAATTTCGTATTCTTCATAAAGTACCTTCCAATGGTATATTAAAAATACTTTTAATGTTACTTCAATTAATTATTGCATTCATAGAAAGGTAAGGTAATATTATTTTCTAAATTGGGCATTTATGAAATGCTAATGTTGAAATGAAGGTAATTTTACATAGAAGTTATTTTTCATTACTTTTGTGCATACTTTTCTAGTAAAGCGTGGTATACTAATACAGGTAACCAGAAAATGCTACCAAAACTTCTACGTTGGATTTAAATTTAGTATATAGATTAGATACATTATTATATCTGGCAAACCTAAAGATTCTTATCTTAATGCTACCATTTGATAAGTTTTAGATGGAATACAAGAGGTAATCAAAATATATCACTCAAACGTTTTAGTACATAACAAATTAAAGTTATAGGCTCCTCCGAAATAATTGTGTTCCTCACTACTCGCTACGCATATCATCCGGAAACGATATATCTAGAGACCAGATATTTTACGATCCTTCAGCAACTATAATCCTCTGAAAAACGCTCATAAACTTCAAATACATTTTGTGAATTTTATATTTAAAATTTAAAATGGTGACTAAGCTAATGCTAAAAGCATTGAGCCGTTGTGGTGCTGTGATACATCTTTTGCAGCTATTTCCATTCGAATGGAATTCAAAAACCCAGGTTTGCAGTTACAGTGACTCAAAACTGAGATATTTTAACGCTGTGTTTGCTTCATTTGCCTATCTAGCTAACCATATCCTTCTATTCATCATATTGATGTCTAATATATTCAGTCCTGACCCAGAAATGACCGTGTCCAGGGCTTTCTTTTTCATAATGTACGACCTGGCCATGTCTTTGATGATTAATATCTGCTGGTTTGTAATTTTCGACTTGAAATTTGGCATTCATATTGTCAACAGCGTGCTGCTTCTGGACAAGGAACTAGATAGTAATTACAAAGTTCTTTTTAATATGAATTAATAAATATAATTAAGACTTATTTAACAATTAAAATTTTCATATATATTTCATTTTAAAAAAAAATATTTTAATTTAGGAATTTTCGCAGCGCATAACAAAACTGGAGGGAAACTGGATCTGCCAGGAATATTTTTAAATTTAATGCTTCCACTTTTCCCATTTTTTTGTGTCATTGTTGGCATTTTCACAATAACCCATCCAGATAGCCCAACAAAAATCATAATGCACATGATCCTTCCCCAATTTCTCACCGACAGTATATTATTTAATATTGTCGTATTCATTGTATTTACTTGGATAATTACGTTTGGGTTATATTCTGTATTAATTGGTGTAATATTAGCTATGATGTATGTTAGCATTACTGAATTGTGGATGGAGTTTTTATCGACAGAATTGCCAAGTATCTTGGCTAG
>JAQFYC010006300.1:0-12447 GCA_034694165.1 Tomocerus mixtus | reverse complement strand
GGACGCACGGACGGACGCACGGACAGACATTGCGATTACATAAGCCAGCCTCGCACACTCGGGCGGGCTAAAAATGGAAAATATCGCTGTCATAAATAGGCATTATTATGCTTTGGAGGCACACTAAGAAATGATTGGATTGTCTTGCTGAATTTTTTCACATATGTCATAGATTCGAAATATCATGTTGATAAAAATGAGCTGCTGCCACTCGAATGGCTTTTTAGCAAAAAATAATATAGTGCAAACATTAAGTTTGCAGATTTGAATTTTTCAATATCATGTAATTTGCAATCTTGCATTTAAATTTTTTAAAGCGGATTTTTTAGGCATTTTTACTTTTCGATTAATTAGCCTTTCTTAAAAATACTTAAAAAAAGATGTCCATATCCCAAGAGTCCTTTTACCTGAAGGTATTTTAGCATTTACGACATATATATGAGAAAGATACAAGTACAACCCACACCAAGCCATGGCCGGGCCATGATACTATCTTATCTTGAATACTTAAATAGAAGATGTGTTTGTGATACGAAATATGCATGTGTGGAAGGAATACCCGTTCATTTTCCTATACATAGAATAATACTATACATATATACGCGAAAAGACAGAGGATTCAGTTGACCTCACTCCACTCCTATTCAGTTCACTCACTCGGTGTTATGATATGTTATGTTGGTTCGTTGGTTAGAATTCTTTCTTCTGCATCACTTTCCTCCACTAAACTCAACTCCATACTAGCCAGGCCAAGCCACGACTCTGTTGAGTAGATTCCAATTTTTTCTGGCTTTTTACGCTACGTTCTGCATATATTTTATTAGGTATGCATGCATGTATGTGCAATTTGATAAGCAGTAAGCAGGTTTCCTCTGCATTAAAAATATTCAAGCTATATCATCACATCTGCCATGCAAATGCAATACAATTTCCTGGAAAAAACCTGTATTCTTACTTAGATCTTTCCAGATTTAGAAAATTGCAAATGGAAAACGCTATAAAATTTCAGTATTTGATCTAGTTTAATATTAAAGTAACTACTTTTTAAGATTGATGAATTTTATGATCATTGTAATCATTACAAGTGTCACAGGGTGCATTTTTGAGGTAAAACCTTGAACATCCATCTCGTACCATTCAAATAAGCCAAAATAGCAAAAGTATTTTAATATTCTAATTCTAATATCTTTCTAGTCTAATAAGTAAATGAGTAGCGCCACAGAAATAAAAGCTACCCTACTGATAATTCCTCATTTAAATTGAGCTTAATGTCAAATGCGTCTTATTCTCATTTAAGGAAGTGTATACAAAGGAAGAGGAAGAAAGCTCTCGTGCATCTATGTCTATTTCAGTACCTTAGGAATCACACTTCCATTTCTTTCAACAATACAAACAAATATTAAAGGAGGAGAAATGTTGAAAATTCATAGAGTAGCAAAAGTTAACTTCTCACAGAAATATACCTATATGTTCTCTCCTTTAGTTTAGTTAGACTAGATATTATTGTGTAGCTTTATGTAGGTATTGTATACAAATAATATAGGTACACTATTTTATATATAGATAGAAAGATAGGTAAGTAAGCTAAAGCTTGGAAGTAAGCTTACTTTTGCCCTGGCCTGGCCTGGTTTGGTTTGGCTAGGTTTGACTGTTTGCTGTATTGTGTGCTGAGAAAGCTCGTTGAAGTGAACGTGAATGCCAAAGCTGATATGCTATTCCATGAATACATGATTTGACATGGAGAAGGGGAAAGGAGTATGATGACTCCCAAAGCAGACGTCAACATAACATAACATAACCTAATGTAATGTAATATTATGCTGTAGAGAGGGAAAAGCGAAGAGAAGACCGCAGAATTTCCTCAGACAGACAACCCAACGCAACAGAACAGCAAAACACAAGAAGCTCAAACCATTTCTTCCTTTTCGTCTTCCCTGCCTTTTCATCCTAACTAAAGTTGTTCTTGTTGTCTTAGCCTTGCAATATAATACATATCTTCAAGCCCATTACTATCTATAAGCGTACTAGACACATACACACACTATCTATGTGAAGGCAGACACTTTCCACTTAAATTCGCTAAGAGTTAACCTTATATTATATATTCTCACTGCACTGGACTGAATTGCATTACATAACGGTACATACTATATGCTACACGCTCAACATTTCCTCAAAACCAATGTATCTAATGTAGTTATATGTACCTACACTCATATGTGCAAGAAAATATATAATATATCTGTATTTTAGTGCATAGTGGACGGTTTAGGGGTAAACGGATAAACAAGAGCATGCAGTTGCAATGGAATTGTACTTCTTACGCTATGTCAGTAAATATATTTACGCTGTAAGTACGTACCAGCTCCCTTTCCTGCTCTTCTTATGAGATCTCTGGGAATTTCCCTAAGAAACCAGTTGGATGCACTATATCATAGACTGAACAAGATACGTAACATTATTACTACAGATCTTTGTTGAATGCTGAGAATTTTCATATACCTACTACCTACACTTTCTCCCTGCTTGCTTAGAGCTTATTATCTGTAGAGCTTCACGTAAGGTTTCCTCATCTTAGAATCTTATGCAGTAGAACATAGGTAAAGTAATGTAATGTTCATACTTCATACTTCAACTTTCATATAGAAAGCATAACATACCATACATCATTATGTGGAATGAGCTTTCCAAAAATTCACCGCATGATGTTCCTTTAGTTTACCATTGGGTTATGTGGTACCAGAACTAGTACCTACGGAGAATACTCCGAAATCTAAATACCTAAGGAAGCTGCTCTAGTTTAGATAGCCAAAGCATTGCAAACATTAACAGTGCAGTAACGATATGTACTTATGCAACATAAATACTTATGTACAAAGTCTGTATAAGGAACCTGTAATTTTTATTCTGTGTACATGTAATATGTGTTTTCTATACGTAGGGCTTAACGTACTCATTATCAGGATTCGAACATGTATGAAAATTTTAAAATGAAGTTATAAATTAATAACATTCCGATGTGTCATCGGAATGTGACATTCCGATGTGACAGTTTGCCTTCAATTTTGACACTATTAGTTCCGATTTACAATAAAATCCATTTGTACAACCAACATAGTCAACTATAGTGTGTACGTTACATTATGTAGTTAAAAATTTGTGGAATTCGGAGACGTTATTGTAGAAAATACAGTACTAGTTTGGAATTTAATGTTAATCTGTGTTTCTCGAAAGCAACATTTCCTAGAATTTAAGTGGGGCAGGCATATCCCGGCTCTGCGTATTAATATTATAAATACTTGCGTAAAACTTGACAAGGCTCCATATATTTTGTTAACTTTAGGTATTTTGAAATTTATATGGATAGTACAGTACACTTAAGCACTTAAGTTTAAATATATATAGCTACTATAGCTAAATAGTAGGGAGGTTCTGGAGGTTGTCCGTATGTAGCCACATTAAGTATTAGGATATTAGTGCTTCCTATGGTAAATGGTAATAAGATGAGGAGGAGATGTAGGATGAGTCTTGGGCAGCCCGCTTAGACCATAAAATTAGCTTGTGGTGCTTTGCTGTGGTTTTGTTACGTTTCATTTCATTTGCTTCGCTTTCCTCAAACGAGACATTATGTACGCAACTTAGGTATACAATGCCTACATTCTACATTGTCGTAATGTACATAACGCAACGTACTTAAGTATGTAGACGTTGCATAGTGAATAGTGAACTGCACTGGTTTGCTTTGCTTTGCTTTCTCTTCTGTTCTGGTTGACTTTAGTCTTAGTCTTTAGTCTAATAATGAGGGATTCAAAATTCAACGGCTATGCTATAAGGGATTGCTTAGTTTGCTATGAATTATGCGTAAACGCGTGGAAGAGCCCGGACAGATTTATAGGCCACCATCCTTCATCAGCTTATTGTTCTCGACTTGCTTTGCTTACTTACTTACGTTTAGTTTAACTAGCTAGCTATGTTATGTACCTACTACATAGAAGATAATCAAAAGGAGCTAACCTAGGGCATGCTAAAGGAGTTAGGGAAACCCCAAGTTGGATTCTTTACTTCCTGTAGCTGTGTGTTAATGCTAACTATCTAAATATACGTGTAGGAAGTTCACTACAATATATACCTAGGCCAGGCCAGGCCAGGAGCACGATTTACTCGTAAAATTCATAGCTGAATATATTCTGACAATGAAGGAGATAATTTAAATTCGGATATCTATCGCAGTTTTATGTAAACTTTCTCCTCAGCAGTCCTTTCATCTAGAGTCTACTAACTACTTACTACTTACCTTGTAGTTTGTATAATATATTTATAGCGTTTTACCTAAGGTTACCCCCCTACGCTCGTGTAGCTAAACTTTAACTTAACTTTTCTCACCGGATGCTCTTTGAAATTTGAAATTTAATTAAGATTCGTCCCTTTGATTCTTACTTAGTGGATGCAAGTTTCAATTATGTGGTCTGGTCGATGTTTACCTTTACTTTTATTGTAAGGAAAACTATTTTAAGAAAATGTAGTTAGGTAGTTGGTAGTTGGTAGGTATACTAATTAAAAAACAATATACAAAATGCATGAATGATTCAAAATTATGTATTTATTTAGCGATGTCGCATTCGTATGTATGTAGGTAGGTAAGTATTGGTAATCTAAATGTAACGGTACAAGTACAGTTTAATAATTCTTATAATCTATACATACTTTACGTACATTATTAGAATCTATTTATAAATACCAAGGACTAGTTTATCATTTATGGTACATATGTATATGCTACAAGTTATTTGTATGTTTATGGTATAATTTATGTACAGTACTATTGGCATTATGTATGTACATTGTATATATTACCAATTTTTGCTTACGATACGATTAGTTAATTGTTGGATTTGTTTCTTTGGGGTTTACAGCTAATATTTATCTGTATACATACACAATACAATACAGTTTATAGTTAGTAACTATTTATAAGTATATAGTTCACGATATTATATTTAGTAGTACAGAAAGGGAATAGTTTTACATACACTTACACTTACCGATATTATTACATAAATACAGTACACACAGTAGTATAGCAAGTTCTTATACTCAATTTCCCTTATATAACATACTCGGTAATACATTACACGTAATATACATTACATTTCGTTAATAAATTTAGTATAGTATACGAACATTAGTAAAAGAAATTTTTTGGCATTTCGGCCATTCGAGTTTGTAAACAAAAATCGTATCATGATTAAAACTTCTAAATGACATTTACTGAGTTCTTAATTGCTTTTAGCTCTTACATGTAATATGTGCAATTAATACACATTTGCCTTCTACATATCTTACTATGGAATTAAGATGCTAAATATAACCTCAAAGTTCCTTACTAACTAATTTAGACAATTTTTCAGAAATGACAATTTAAAATTTTAAGAGTGACGATGACTTGGATTTGGATTTCATTGCTCTGGGATTGAATTACGTATAGTATTAAATAGTGATAAGACCAAGACCACACCGTACTAATCTTGCTCCTATATCTTTCTAATTCCATTTCATAGTGCTTCATTCATAGCAAAAGTTGGTTAAACTTAGGATGGATATAATAACTCTCAAGGAATATTGCGACGAGAAAAAATGTAAATAACTAAAAACGGTGACATTCTCCAGCTATTTCCCTAATTTAATTAATAATCAAAGAGTATTTACCTATTTTATTAAAAACTTGCCTAAAAAATTTTAGCTACAATTTGTTTATTGAAAATATCTTAGTTTTAATAGGTTTATGGTGCGTAAGATCGTGTGTTAGAGATATTGTTACTTAAATGACGTGGTGTATAAACGACAATAATTATCCCTGATTATATTTCTTTTGGAATTTGAATTCTATGCATAATACAAATAGGAATAACATAAATTCGTATAGGAAAGTATGGATTTCCTATTTGTTTGGTAGAAAATGGGTTGGCTTCTTTTGACAGGTATCTTCCTCGCAATATATCATCTAATACCTACCTAAGCGTATTTTATACACGTATGTGTACAGATCTGTATGTTTTTGAATTAATTATCTGCTTAAAAGCATGAAATATAATAATAACTTGAATAAACTGTTTAAAAAATATTTAGCAAACATGATTGTAACTGTAACCTATTTGCAATTGAATACTAAACGATACCCTATTAAATTAACGCGATTTAAATATTAGTTGTACCATGGTTGTACCAGTTAACAGTTTACTGCGATAAATAAACAAATATCAATAATACGTATAAATTGGATAAGGAAGTATGATACTAACAAAAGTGTGTTTAGAATGTACTAAATAATGGATGTACTAATGTATACTTTATCATATTATTATTGATGGAAGATGAAAGCTACTTATTTAATAAGATTACAAGTTACACTTCGTCTGCCCTTCCATTTGTTTCGTGTAGTAATATCACAGATTTTGTCGACAAAATATTTGGTGAAGTGAAGTTTAGCTTGCTACTGAATGAGTGTATGTAACTGCATATATAATATAATACAGCTTAATTATATACTAGTATAGTATGTATGTAAATAAGACACCTATACCTAGAACGCAGCTTCTAAATAGTTTACTGGTTATATCTGTACCTGCCTAGCATGAATTAAATCTTTGCATAAAATTTCAGTACATCAAGACAAGGGTTTTAAATAGTAACTACCTTTTACGCTATTTAGGTATGCACTATGCACCTTACCCCGAACTCCTTACGTAACACAACTATTAGTAAAAACTTAACGTAACTCCCATAAATTATTGAATCCGATAGCAATATCCAATCCAGGCCACTAGTCTTCACGTCTCTGCAATTGCAGTGGAAGAAATTAAATAAAACTGCGGATGTTTCTCCTAAAAGCTGCAATAATATCTTCATCAGACACATTTGGTAGGTAAATACATATCTGCACCATTTTATATCAAATATCAACTTAACATACATATTAAATAGGTTAGTTAAACTGAACTGAGTTCATTGTTACACACTTAATTTTGCAAATACATTTGAATTTGGACAATTTGTTGGCAAAACGCCAAAAATCAGTAGCCGGACTGGAACAAATGGGAATAATAGCTAAAATTAAGTTGTGTTGATCAATCTTATCATGTTATCAGATCACTAAAGGTACTTAGGAGGAGTAAAGTATTCAATTACTTAAATTACTTACACAAGTAATATAATTCTACATAGATTATGATTCATTATACGTTGTAAGTATAATATAATAGTAATATATATAGTATCATCCATTTATTTGTATGTAGCACAACTTACATCAGTTAAGTGAGATAGTACATAAGTAATTAAGTAACCTATTTCCTATATACCTAATAGCTTCTCACACCAGGGGATTCTATGTATCTATTTCATAAGTATTAAAAGAGAGTCCAGGTCCAGACCACCTTATAGTACCACCTTACATTCGTTATAAATATGGTAGGATAAGGTTCGTCATATTTATGTAATAGTATCTAAATTGTATGTATGTATTTAAGTATGATATAATTTAATATACTTAATAGTGGTACATAGTCAGAGTATTTAAGTTTGATTCGGTTCAATGCTCACTCACTCACTGTGGGTTGGGATGGCATGGCACTATTGTGTTTTAGGTGAAAGTTATTTGATTGCTTTCTCTCTTTCGATTAGATAACCATAAAACAGGGATTTCACTAACTTCCTTTTACTTTGAAGTGAACTGGAGTGAAAAGTGAAGGAAACGGACTCGGCGATGCAGTTTCAGTTTGAGTTCCAGTTTGGCTTGCTTGGCTCCTGTTGTCGGTTCGATGAAATCCATCGATTTCCATTCCAGTTTTCTCCTGGATAGTTATAGTGAAGGTATTTGTATGTGATGTGATGTATATAAGATACGATAGGGCACAAATAGATTTAAATGCTGCACTGAAGTGTACTATGTGGTTTGGTTTGGTTTGTCGCGTGTTCTGTCCTATATGGTCGATGCATTCTTTTCTGTCCGTTTGGCTCGTTTAGCCGTTTAGCATCCCATCCATCGAATGCAGGCCGTGTTCCTACATCCGCTCGTCACATTCACAGTCACTAACACAGACAGCAAAAAAGAGGACACGGCAATGGCAAGCCAAGCCAATGCAATGCAATGCAAGGGCCATATCGAGCCAAGTAGAGACACTTACTAGTTTTTCCAGGCACACACTCCCTCACATCCAATCCAATCCACATCAGATCACACAAACTCGTATTTAGTTAAATAGTAACTTTTAGTATATATATATTCACAGGATGCATAAATACATACAATATTATATACAGTACAGATAGAATGTAGAATAGAGGAAACTGTCAACTGGACTCCTCACGAGTTCCCAATTCTATCCGAAAATGAAACAGATTGGAATTCGGAATGTTGTGGAAAGGAATTTCATTTTTTTTCTTCTTAGTATCCTATCCAGTAAAGTACATACGTAGATATCTGTGTCCTGGCTTGGTCTCGTCTGTCTCTACTGAAGTGGACCGGACTGGACTGCAATGCAACTGGAACTGGACTTGAGTTATGTGAAAAAAACTCCCTGCAGAGAATAGCACACTTACATTACACTCTCAACATATTGATAACAGACATAGTAGTAGGTAACTTCTGCTGGACTGCACTGGAGAATGTGAGAAACTGGAACTAGTGGTGTGGCAGTCAGTACAGTAGTTTTATTTATCTATAAGTAGGACACAGACACAGAACAACATTTATGAATTTGTAGTTACTGTTGCTAATATGAATATGATAGGATGATACAAGTTTTTATTCAGTTCAGTTTTTCACCAATGCTAATCTCTTTAGATTTAGTAAATAGTTCACAGTTCAGAAACACTTCTATATTAACAATTAGATTGTGTACTTGGATTTGACTGCAGTGAATGGCTTTTACAAATATCAGGTCAGGTGTGTACGTATAGTATGTATAGTAGGTAGGTTTAGGTTGCTTTTGGTTCATGGGGGCGGTTACGTCTTGTGATGTGATGTGAGTTGCATTTTTGTATCGGCAAGGAATGTATTGACAATGGCATGACACACTTCTTTTTCACTCTAGGTTTTTTGTAGCCAAGG
Organism: Tomocerus mixtus; assembly: GCA_034694165.1. NCBI lineage: Eukaryota > Metazoa > Arthropoda > Collembola > Entomobryomorpha > Tomoceridae > Tomocerus > Tomocerus mixtus. Next base: position 3,338 of record JAQFYC010006300.1, on the reverse strand, counting down.
TTCAGCAACGGTTTCTTTGCTTTGAATACCTGGAAATTAAAATGTTTACGTTAATTGTAGGTAGGAAATAAGTATTTGAGAACTTCATAAGAAGACTAAAATTTTACAAAGCACAATAATATGCTATAGTACTATACCTATATAGTATATGATATAATTATAGTAAAGTAAAGTCTTTAAGTAAAGACAACAGATACATTTACCAGGTTCTTAAGGTTTTCATAAGAGAGCACTAAATTCGCAAATACATATTCAGATAAATTGTCTAATTTAATTATATGGGTTGGCAAACATTAATTGAAAAATAGAAATCAATTTCGCTGTATTGGTCCCAACCCTAATCCCGAGCTAATTTCTACATACTTAATGTACAATCAATTAGTACAAAGATAAATGGGATGTGATATTTTGATAGGTACGTTAATGTTTTTCTATACCCTCAATTGTTTATAAATAAAAATAGTGCAAAATTACCTTAATTTTTGACAATGATGATCCTGAACACGGTCAAGGTATGCTAACGCATTTATTTGGCTTTTTCTTGGAGTTTAATATAAGTTATAATAGTAGCCCACAACAGGTTTGCTAAAAGGTTGATTGAGTATATGTATAATAGTATAGATGTGTGTAGTATTTATTTATGTTATGTAATGTAGTAAACAAATTATATTTTAGTCATGTGTTTTGTTTCCTTCATAAAGTTATAAACATCTCAGAATAGAAACTTAACATAAAACATAAGGTTATCTAAGTTCAAAAGGAATCACTGTATGAAATCGGGAAAGCAAGGCACAATGAGCATGTTAAACCAAAACAGAATGGATAACTTAAGAGCAATTGATATAAAAGAGAGGGAGAAAATTTCTGTGGTGGATGAAGCGGAGGCGGCTGCTTTTCTCCGCTGGATTGCTGCTATTTGATCACCTGTAATTATCACACACAAAATTAGTATACTATTATTAAGTATTCTTTAATCTAACAATTAAGTAGTGCCTATTTTCTTATTATGCTTTTGTTTGCAAAATTATATTTATTTGTGCCTTGAACAGCGAAATCTTTTTGCGATAAGCAGTTAATTATTTTTTTAATGTTGAATATACAGATAATGAAGCTCCAGAATTGTTTTACTTTGTATTTATAAAGCATTGAAAATATGAGTATAAATATATAAGTATAGTAAGTACTTAATAGTAAGTCTATAGAATGAAAAAGAAAAGAAATAACGAGAAAAGGGAAACTACTTGTTAAAAATAAACCTTGTGAGACGTAGACAAGGGTGGATGCGGGTTCAGCATGGGCGGTTTTACAAGTGTAATTGCCCGAATCGGAAATTTGGGCGTCTCGTATGGTCAGTCTAGAGTGCGTTTTACTCCCAGGCTCCGTGTGCACTGAAAAATAACAAAAACCGTTACTTTACTCATGATTTTTATTTAGTGTTTCGTGTTTTTATATGTATGTGTTCCGGTCTCCGGGAATTTTCATCTCTTAACGGCAGAGCAACGTGAAACAATTGTAAATATCCGAATCTTTACGCAATAATAACTCAAATAGATATAAAGTAGGCAGATTCGCTATACCTATTACATACGTATTTAGTTACTTATATTTGAGAACATAATACATACACCAATACCTAATAGGTACTTATACGGCTTAACGGTTAGAAAACAGGAAAGGAGAACAATGTCATTACCTGTTACTTCCCTCGAACTTCCGTAGTTGATCATTCGGTCGTTGTGATACCAGAAGATGTATTCTGGGGGCTTTGGACTCTGAAAGCATAACAAATAAACCATTACAAAACGGGTATAACCAAGTAGTTGAGATAATTATCACTATAAGCTATCAGTTTGATTGCTAAAAATTGTCTACATGGCATATTATAGACATTAACTACTGAATTCTTGCAAAATCTCCCTTTGCCTCATGTTTGGGGTATATTGAGATTCATATTTGGATTCCTTATGTCAACAGCTTTCCAACGATACCCACTTGCCATTTGTTCCTATTTAAAAAATAATTGGGTGGGGCCATAGCTTGTGGGTGCAGCCGATTTGGCTCAAAAACTAACCAGTTGTTCGCTATTATCTACTCTTTCAAATTCTGAAAACAAAACTAAAAAAGTTGAATCGTTCGAAAGTTAAGTCACAGTACAAGATGGCAGGCAGACAGAACCATCATTCGCACAAAGTGGTTTACTTTTACTTTACTTTGCTTTAATTACTTATATGCCGATACCACAAGGAGACACTTTTAAAATATGTTTGAAGCATTTAAATAAGTAGTTTACATAAATTATTTACTATTTAAAAATTAAGATGTGCATGTCATTCTGGTTAAGAAAAAAATACCGTAATTACCAAAAACCTACAAGTATCTCAATATATAACAATTTAAAGATGTATTTATATTAGATGGGCGGATAAACACGTAAAATTAATTTCATCCTCCTCTATAAATCGTTATCATTTATTATCAGCGTATGTATGTAGTAATATATAGACTTCCCTTGATTGAATTCTGTACTGTGTGTTTTTAATCCAAAAGTTACTTAACTTGTAACTACAGTAGTTAAACAAGACTGTTAGCTAACAAATAAAATTGTGGTGAAGTTGTCGGAATGTCTGAAACCCTGACATTCAATTAGAAGGAAACTGCCCTGCGGTCTCCAAAACCGCAGTCAATTACACGGTCACTTTATCCGTACAATTTACCTCTACATAATCCCAAAGTACTGGTTACCTACTTCCTATACCGTACAGAAAACCAGCAAAGTGAAGTCCTGCCTAGCATAACCTTTCCTCTTATACTATGTACAAGATTATATAAGTACACATTAAATCTACATCAGAGACAAAAGGAAGCCACATCAAAATCAAAGTAGAGTATATGTAGGTAAGTACGGTTGTCTACGATTAGCCAATCCAACCAAAATCCAAGCCACTAAACAATGTTACATAATGTCACCAGCCAGTAGGCATGCTAATGCATAACGGATACAAAGATACAGTATTTAAGATACAAAGCCAAAACATGCACCACTGCACACTTAAGTTTTCAATTGCCCTAGACTTTCACCATATTCCAGTATTTCAGTATTAAATTACTTATTATTGCGTATATTGTAGTAACAGTTCCTACGGCTAGACTATTTATTTCTTCTTTGACTGCACAACATGTACTACAGTCGCAGTAATGAACAATTTCGCGATAAAGGTCAAGAAAAAGGGATTGAACACTGAGAAAAGTTGTAAAACGTACTACCGTATTTACTCTAATAGGCGCCCATGGGCGCTTAGTCAAATTTGATGTTTTTGGAGGGGGCGCTTATTAGAGAG